>JAIPRL010002513.1:0-58326 GCA_025469235.1 Pemphigus obesinymphae
CTTGAAAAAATAAAACGTGAACTTTCACTCAAAAGTACCTTTATCTTTTCTCTTATTTCTATAAAATCAGTTTTTCCTTATTATTGTTACTACTTGTCAGTAAATTGTTAAAATAAGTTTATCCTAGGATAAACTAGTTCGGCCTAGGAAAAACTAGTTTATCCAAACAAACTTAGGATAAACCAGTTTGTCCTAGGATAAACTGGTTTGGCCTGTAACATATATACATATAATATATATATACGTATTTTAACACAGCGTTTGACTGGATGCCTACATAGTTGGCTAGGGTGAGCTATTTCTCCATTAGGATTTTCCTAACTCATAGATAATACAATTTATTGCTTCAATTATAACTATTTTACTGCCTACTAGTTGAGCAGTGAGCTTAAAGTTGAATGCTTACATTGCAAGAAATTGTTTTCTTCAAAAATCCAATAAAATACCTAACTGTAATTTGATTTGTATAAAAAAATGCCTAATTGCTATTTTGAATTACGCTGTGTTACAGTTTGTTTAAAATATAAAAGTGGTTTATTGCATAATACAATTTCTGAAATTAGAATTATTGGATTATTGGCCTGGAAATATACACTTTTGAATTTTTATCCCGACCCACGTTCAGGGATTTTATCTTTAAAGAGCTCTTGACCAGGGCTCGAGTCAAAAGTATTATATTGTTAAACGACAATTTAAACGTTAACAAATTTTTAGTGTATTACGTTATTACAATTTAAACGTCAACCTTTATTTGGTGTTTTACGTTATGAAAATTAAAATGTTCTCAAATTTTTTCCGTTTATCGTTGTGTTTAGTTGAACTATTCATTTATTATTATTGTTTCTGTTACGGTTTTCGTTATCTATTTCAATCGTTTTTTATACGTTTAATATTATACTTATAACCAGTGGTGTTTTGACAATTTTTTCCCCGAGTGTACGTAGTAAATTAATATATATATATATATATATATACATCAACGTAATGCATGCTAAAATTGAACAATTTTATTTTACAAAATGTACGCTAAATGAGTAAATAAGGGCAAAAATCAAAAAATATATATATTGTTTAACATTATGATAATTTAAACATTACCGATTTTGTAGTGTTTTATGTTATTACAATTTAAACATTATAGATTTTTTAGGGTTTTACGTTATGCTAATTTAAATGGTTTCAAATTATTTCCCTTTATCTTTTTGTTTTATTTAATTTTTCGTTTATCGTTTGTATTACGATTTTCATTGTATATTATTCAATCGTTTTTTGACAAGTTTAACCTTAGTTTTATAATGTTATAAAAACGTTTTCCGAGCCCTGCTCTTGACAATATAATATGCGTTATCACTTTTATAACATAATATTTCGCTGGTTCATAGCCAATAGGTTCTCACATGGAATTTGAAAATGTTTGATTATTTTAAAATTTCTGACTTTATTAACTTAATATTTATTTAGGAGTTAAAACTATTAGATTCACTATATTTCATTCAATAGGTACCTAATAATATGAACTGGTATATTCCTTTTTAAAAATATTGAATAAATATATGAAACACAATCAGTGATATATCTATTAAAATGTACATTCAAAAACTGTTATGCTCAGAACCATCTATTCAATATCCGTTCGAATCAAATTACTGCAAATATTTTAGATGTACCGGTATACCTCTATTTAAACGTTTTAATTCTGGAAGTTTATTTAATGCTTCAAATTTTCCTGAAATATAATTTTTTGAGTCGGTCACTATTACATTATTTATAAGTATGGTATACATTTTGATGTAATAAATATAATAAAAAAAGTTATATTGTGAAAAAACCCAAAAAGCCTTTTATACCTAAAATAAAGCAATCAAAAAACGTATTAAAAAATGCATTATGTTTCCACCAATTAATAATTATTGTGTGGTGAAAAACATCAAATATTTATTTCGACAAACTGATTTCGGAAAAAAGTAAAAAAACGATTCAGGCTTAAAACCGAAGTAAATAATAAACAACTATCTATGGTACGAGTTTCCAAATTTTATTGTCATCCTCTGTTGTCTTTCCAATAAATACTTTACTGATTCGCAAGCTCTAATGTGTACCATAAATATTTACACAATTATTGTGATTAATCGATGATTTAATACAAAATATCAAAAAAGTGAAAAAACCAAAAAAAGTATAATATACAGGTATATAGGGAAAAAGAAACAAAAATTATGTTTGTCCATTAGCATGCATATGAAATTAAACACATTTGTATATAAGAATTATTTTTCTATCGTTTTCCAAAAACAAAAAAAGGCATTTGCCTTCAAATTCGAACCCTATTTATAAGTAAATAATTATGAAATTAATTTTATATTATTATGCATTTTACCTAAATTACAAGTGATTAAAACATCATAACGCATGGTTTTTCATATAGGTAGTTAATATAAAACTTAATATTTACTTTTTTATTTACTGTGTGCGGTAAAAGTGTTTGAACGTAATTGATGAATAATTGGTCTCCGTTGTACGCAATCGACGTGAGAGCATTATGCGCAAAAAAGTTTTAACAACAATATTATAGTAAATTATGACCGTCACCTCGTGAGCCATATTTTGAACCAAAGTTAAATGTCTTAGCTAAAATCACATTAACCACCAACGATGGAAATTAAAATGCATTACCAGTTATTTTTCATACAACAAAATAATAAAATTATTGTAAATATCTTTAGCTACACACTGTATCGAACATTAAACTTCAAACTCGATTTTATACGACAGAACGTCCATTTTTAAATGATCTAATCAGCGTTGTAGCCATCTAAATTTCTTCTATATAAAAGTTCTAAAAAAATTAGCTAATTACATTAAATAATCATAATAATCGTATAAAGTATTTCGAATAATGGATGGCATAAATAATCGACTCGATTCGCAAACAAAAAAACGACAAGTAATTGTTCTTAAAAAATGAAGCAGATAAATTGTACGAAATTCGTCTTCCGTCTACGAACATTACTTTTATCGTAATAATAATACAATATTTATATTATATACACCTACTTTTAAATTATAAGAAAAATAAAATGTTCAAATTCATAGTTAGAAATTTAATTTAATTTTCACGGAACTTCTTCATCTCTCGGAATTTCTAATATTGATTAATTATGAAACTTGATGAGAATTTAAGTTTTTGCACATGGCTCCACTTCAAGTTTCTAGTATAACAACTTTAACTAAAGTTAATTCTGTTTCCAATTCCGGAAAAAAACTATTTACTATTAAAGTAAAATAACGCGTATTCTAATAAATATATACTTATTACTTTCATACACCAAATTACTCAATACATACCAATTATACAAAATATATACATTTAAAATCCGTTCCTAAATGATATATAAATAAATGCCATTTTTCTGAAAATGTTATTGGTAGTGAATAATTCATGTTATCAGTTGATTGACAAACGGAATCGATTTAAAATTTATGAAAATTCTATACTTAACTAAAAAAACATCTTAAGTTTAAAATTAGAAAAAAATATAACAAAAGTTAAAAAAATAATTGTACACCTATCATTTTATGTAATATTCTACTGCACATTATACGAATAATATTTTAAGCTTTATCTCAGGACTCAGACAAATGGGTAGAAAAAAAATATTATGCTTTCTTTAGTCATATATTATAAAATAATATATAATAAGTTTTATTAAGAATTTATCACGGTGAATTCACCAGCTTTGTATTAAATTTAATATTTAATGTAAAAATTTGTTAAAATAATTTAGTTCCTAACTGTTCAAATTTTATGAATACACTGGTTTTCTCGGTACCGCATTGAATATAATATTTGTTATACACTCACTTATATTCCTCATCAAACAACCACATTTTAATTATGTATCTAATTATAAAATTGATTTTAAACCTTTTCAAATATTCTCTAGGAAATTTCAATTAAAAATGCACTATGTTTTGTCCCAATAATGATATATGGTCTCGGTTTGTAGTTATAGATCACCTCCCTTTGCAAGATAAGGTCAAACATTTGGCTTTTCTCTTTCTCACGTGAGTCAAATTGTTAAGGCATATAGATTTCTTTTAATGTTAATTTTCAATGACAATTTTTACTATCGGTACCTATAAAAGACATTGGCCTTAATTATACATATAATATACATTATTGCCTACTCGAAAATAATAATATTATAGTGATAGAGTATTCATCAGATTTTCAGTCGAAATTTTTTTTAAAAAAATAAAAACTATAAATTCTGATATGTTAATAATATTGAAAGAAACATTTAATGCTAAATTTGAATTAAAAATTTTGTTAATTATGAAAATTACACATACGTTATAAAAAAAAATACAGTGATTTAAAATATTGAAAAGATATATATAAATAAAAATAAAAGATATATAAGACATTTCTGCTAAAAACTGACATATCATTATTTTCACTTCCTTTAAAACTATAAAATTGTATTTATCATTTTCCGTACAAGAAGAATAATTATTGGCTTCAATTTCAATGTGATAAATTTTGACACCATAAACATAATATTATAATATACAAGTATAATATATATTATATTTTTATATGGCAAATTGATAAACAGATGCAGAAGAGACATGAGACTTTATGGTAATCGAATATCAGAATTTTGTTTTAAACGTTTGAACATTCCAATTCCGTCACCAAATGGCTTATCAAAAATCGTATAGTCCAGTTTTCATTTTCTTGTATAGAGCAATAACTCAGCTTACGAATTTTTTTAAAATATTTTATAGAATATGCACTGTAGTAATATTAACACGAGTAGCTAAGTATTTTGTATCTCGGCTGTAAAAATTAAATAAGCCATATTGATTATAGGCAACGAAGCAACGAATCTATTAGTCTTTTACAATGATGATAATAATTATTACTTTTTCTAATAGTATTGGAATTGAACTTAAAAATGTAATTGTTTATTCCACACTTTTCGTAACAACCAATGGCTGATATTTTACAAACTTAACAGTTCTAACCTGCGCCATGCTCCCCCCAATTATCGTCTTAAGGATCCGGCAGGAAATCTTGTATACGAAGCCCAGAAGAATACTGAATTGTCTGCAACATTTATGACGATTTTCCAAATTCAAGAATCCTAAACTCCCACTAGCATCAGAAATATTGATGAGCTAGTAACAGATATTATGATATATCAGGCTTATATTTCCAATCATGATTCTCTTTTCTATTCTTCTCTCCTGGCAAAATGTGGAACGTAGTTAAGAAAGTAGCGCAAGTTTTCAAACGACTGATACTCATCTGACTTCAAACCATATCACAAATACGTCCACAATAATTAGGACTTCATTCATATCATAGGACCACTGTTCAGCTACTCAATGTCATAAATAATATCCTCCATTCTCAACTGGTGATCCAAAACAATAATTGCTCTAGTAAACGTCAAAAACACCTTTGAGAAAGTTTGACATAAAGGCCTAATATTGAAACTAATTGAAATTAACATACATGACTAAATAATTAACTTACTAAATTTCTTTCTCTTAGAACTCACTTTCCATACAAAAAATAATGGAAAACTCCTTTTACAAAACACATTCTTGTAGATAAACCATATGCTCTTGTCTTGATCTTCAACTCTTCTCGTTATATAATGGAATGCAATAAGATCCTGTAGAAAAACTGCATTTATTGTTTACGACAACCTCCTCTATGCTATCAGAAACACAAATAATGAAGCTGTCAAAATACTTCAAAAGCAACTTGACCTAGTCCAGCCCTAGTTTGATGACTGTAAAATAATAATAAACCCACATAAGACCAGTTTCATTATGTTCTAAAACAAATCAAGATTCTCCACCCATAAAATCGTACTAAAATGCAAAACACTCGACTGGTCTTCAACCATCAAATATCTTGATGTATTTATCGACAAAAAGCTCTCATTCACCAATCATATTGATATCACAATAAATAAAGCTACAATTATTAAACTCTCGCTCTTTCCGATGATATACTATTCTATCTTTTTGCACTTACCACTAAAATCCACATCTACAAGACTTATATCAGGCCAGACCAATAGCCTGATCATAAGCCTGACCAACATGAGCCTCCAACTTATACAAAATGAACTTAACCAATCTTAAATCGTCCAAGTCAAAATATTACGCTATATATTTGGTCAACCCTGGTTCATATTCAATTTATCAATTCGCAACTCTACCAATGCCTTGAATCTTAGCAAAGAGATGGAGAAATCTTTCTTAATTCTCAAGGCCTCAGTAAAAAATTCTCACTTCCTCCATATCAATGGCGTATCCACAAAGATTCTTACAAGAGAAAGATTAAAAATTCTTAACTAAGCACAAACAATATTACAGAACACAATATTAATGACCACAAATCCTATTCTTTTGCATCAAGTAATAACTTAGTGCAGAAAAATTGTATTCATAGAAATGCAAGATTTGGAGTCCTTTCGTCCACATTCATTTAAGATGTCAAGAAACTACAATAGCATTCGAATTCTTGATAGTGCGAGAAGAGAATTCAGCGACCAACACAGTGATCCAGCAATCAGACCAGGAGTTCATCGATAGTGACTAACTGAAACATCACATAGTACGTAGTTAAATCGTGAATGTTTTTATTGTAATAATTTTGATTACCTATTACAGATAAAATGATTAACTAGTAATTGTTTTAAATATAATAAATAGTAACAGACTAATACAAAATTTAGACAAATGCCTACTTACCCAAGTAGATAAATAGCATCATATATATAGTAGCCATTAATTAAAAATATATAAGTATATAATACTTACTATTGTTTCGATTGAACAACTTATCAATATAAAATATATTATAATATACTCAAACAAGTAAAATACAGGAATAATATTTAGTAAATTCAGTTGGGATAGGACGGTATAACCAGTAATCCAATCCAACGAAATGATTTATGTAAAATCCAAGACTCTCGTACCAAAGCACCGAATGTGAATTTTATATAATTGTATAATCGTATCAATTTGCATGCACCTAGTTAATCGATAAACTATTCCAAGCAGAAATATTATCAAAAATATATATATATATATACCTAACCGATGGACCCAACCATTACGCGAGTAACAGTATTGAAATCTCGGGTACAGATAAACTGGACCCGAGGTCATTTTCCCGATAACTACTAAATAATTTATGTTATATAACAACGGCACGACCGACGAGATATGTAAACTAATACCTAAAATAATGGAATACTACGCAGGTGTGCGTAAATAAATATATATATATATATCATATATATATATATATTATATATATTATATCCAACAAGGCGATTATATTCACGTTTTAGTCACACATTCAATCGTTGACGTGACTAAAACCGTTAATTTAGTCATCGATTTAGTCAAACACGATTTTTGCGATTCTCTAAGCATCGTTGACAGAAATAGTTTAAGACCGCCAAACAAGCGATTAAACATTATCTTTTTATTTGGCTTTAAATAATATGCTGTATTATAATAATAAAACCTATATGACATAAACAATTATTATCAGAACTAATTTGATATTAAACAAAATATATCATATTATTTTAGTCATTGTCATTTGCTGTATATAGGTTCTGCAGTGTTATAATTGTATTATTAATATTTTAATATTATAATTTATTTTTAATATTATGGCATTTTTGTCATCTGCGTCATTGGATGAAATGGAAGATTAATATGGCAGCGTAATATGGCTTTTACTCTACATAAATCTATTTTAAGAGACAAATATAACCCGTTCAATCTAAGTGATTTTATTTTTAAAAAATCAAGTAAGTAGGGGATAGAAGTACTCGTTGGGTAGTATACTAGTGGTGGATATATTGAATTTAAAAGTAATGATAAATCTGTTATTTCTAAAAAAAAAAAAAACGATCCTGAGCGAAGTTTCGGTGGATATATTTGACAATTATTACAGATTATACTAATAATATATATATATACATATGTGATAATGTTATATAATATAATGAACAAAAAAAATTTAAAAAAGACCACTGTTCTAAAACATAAAAAGATATACCTCTTAAACGAATATCATAAAATCATTAAATTTCAATTTGATATAACATTAAAACCAAGTCCGATCGCTAAATTCTGACTACACTATTATTTTTTTAAAATAATAAAAAATACCAAAAATCTAATTTTCCTGTAAAGTAAAACAATTGTTCCTATTATGAATTAAATCACTCAAAATTAAAAAATAATAATTAATTAAATTATTACTATATAAGTACTTATATTTTAATAAGAACTAGTTGTTACCTATAATTTTCTTTGAATACTCAATGTTGATTTTTTATAATATATATTTATTTTTAATGTTAAAAAGTTAAAAATATGAACATCAATTTTAAATTAAATGGAAATTGAAAAACTTACTAGTACAATTTTTAAAAACTTTATTAATTATTAATATAGAATTAATTGTGAATTTTGAAAGACAATAATCAATTAAAAGCTATCTAGGTATATGTATATTTATTAAAATGCGTTCTTCATTTTTAAACTATAATTAATCTAAAAGTCAATATAACAACAGTAAAAACTAATGGCACACATAAGGTTTTTATATATTTTAAAATTAGTAAATTAATTTTTTCTAAGATATTCAATTAAATTTTAACCAAACACTATGATTCTTTGTACATACTACTACTGTCGTTCTGTTGCTTTATCTAATAGGAATTTTAGTTTTGTCATTTGGCTCCACTTCAAATTTCGATAGTATATTTACTAAACATAATTTCATTTCAATTTCAGCAAAACGTTTTCCTATAAAACAAAATCACAAGTTTTAATAAATATAAACGGATCTATAATAATACTGTACACCACGATTTTGAATAGAAATCCAATTATTACCGATACACATTTGTGGTCCGTCCCCAAAAGGCATATAAATGCCACTAGGTCGCTTAGAATATTTTTCCTGTGGAAATCTCTCTAGATCGAACATTTCGGGATCATTATAATACTTTGGATCATAATGTAGAAAATACATTTTTTTGACCCTTTTTAAACTAACCAACTAGTAGTTTGGTATGTGATAGGTTTCGGTAGCCTCTTTGAACATAGCGAAAGTTGGAGGATATTTACGGAGTGTTTCTGAAAATTTTAATAATGATAATTATAAGTATAATTGATTAATTTTTATATAGGACATTTTATGATGTATCCAATAATTTATAAAATATAATACTTAAATTACTATATAAATCAATCTTTTTAAAATAGTATGCACTATCTCAAAATATTAAATTGTTTAAGAGATCATTTACAATCTTCAAACAGTTATAAGTTATTCGTAGACGACCTATTCTTAAGATTGTTAAACTTAAAATTAACAAAGTTATTTTGTTTTATTTATATATACTAATTTGGATTTCTTGTAAAGCATTTAAATTAATAATATTAATATAAAAATACGTTATTATAACCGAAAAATGTAATTGATAGTATTTTTCGGTTATGAATATTATAGTTAGAACTTTTCGTTTCTAAAATAAATATTATGTATTCTATTGTAAATATAATCAACTTCAAAATAATAAATAACTGATAAGTAAATTAATATTTATAATACCTAGGTATTATTTATTGAGAAATTATGTAATTATTTATTTTATGAAGTACATTTTACAATAAATTAAATTTCACAGGATAGCCAATACGTAATAAAGATTTTGATACGTCAAGTAATAAATTATAACTTATAATATAAAAATACAATTATAATATAAATTAATAATTTAGATAAAACGTGAGTTTTTTAATTTAAATCGATGTAGCCTCTTTTGACTTTTTTTAACTCTGTAAATAATACTCCGAAATAGATTTTATTTATTATTGTGCATTAATAATTAAACATAATGAAAATAAATGTTACAAAAATCGAGTTAGCACTTTTTGGTTTTAAGCCCACGAAAATAATGTTAATACTTTTTATCTTATTATTTTTATTGAAAACAATAGACATTATGAGAAATTGTATTGATATATTTTTTTATGAAAAGCAAATATAGGTCCCACAGATAAAGTTCTACACATGCTTTCTAAATACTATGATTTTTTAATGAAAAAAAAAAATGAGAAAATACAAAATCAAAAATTTTATAGCTCATGAAAAAGCTACCCTTTTGCTTACTTTATTATTTATAGTGTATTGAACTTTTCCATAGTATAACTTTTTTGTATAGGTATATCTAAAAATAAATATTGATAAAAAAAAGTATATTTATTATTATATAGACATTGAGTCAATAATTCAGTACCTATGTCAAATTTAATGATCAACCCAAAGTAATAAATTATATACGTATACCCTAAAAAAATTACCCGCAATAACCATATTTAAGTAATTGAGATTCATTAAAAAATCACTGTTAATCACTCCTTTGTATTTGATTTTTTGTTAATTTAATCTTTTCGCGTACTTTGTCTTAAATGTATTTCTTGAAAGCTAACCCGTGCAAACAGAAAGAAAGAGCCGTACATGCAGTTTCAAACCCGGTGGTGAACATAAAACAAGCATTTTTCATACAATCTGTGTGTCGGCGATGTTTTTCTGGACAAAAACTAATAATGTAAACAGAGTTAACCATCGCGATAAGGACGATTTTTAAAAATTCGCGTAAACATTATCTTTAAACCATCCAGAGCTAATTAATTATTCAGAACCAAATCCCACCTGGCCTGTATTAAATGTTGAACAAAGTCGTTTTTGGTAGTGTTATTACTCTCTCGATTGTCTCGTGAAATGACAATCGGGAAAATTCATTGACTTCCATCGGAATGTGGGGAAATCTTCAGATCGTTATTATAGTTTTTGGCCGATATCATCGGATACAGCTCGCTCAACACAGAAACGAGAGACGGCGCGAATATGGCTTTGCCGTATATATATATATATATATATATACGAAATTCGGAATAACATTATCATTCTGCGTTTAACTCGAGCCCAAAAATAGTACTCTGACATGATATCTCGTACGTATGTCAATCTCGTTCGTGGCGCACTTTATCGTATTTTCGATGTTATCATCGGTCATCCTCCTATACTACATCAGTCGTTCATTTCACCGTACATTTGTTCGGGTTTACCCGGTAGTTGTTTCTGACGGTTTTCCACCGTGGGTCGTGCATGGAAAACATACTGTCGTTCGTCGACGGGTTCTTGGAGAAATCGGTGTAAATGCCGCCACACGGTCATGGAAGTACGGAAAGTCTTTTATGAGCACGCCGTTGACCGTTTCGGGATGGTGAATCATCAGGTGTCCCCACTGAACTAAAAACATGGAAATATGATTCACATATTATAAATTTGTGCCACCATGTAAGCTACAATTTTGTTTCCAAATCAAGGAGAAATAAAAAAAAAACGAGTAAACGATATCGAGATAACGATTATATTCTCTGATTATCACTGTTATATTTGTTGTTTATGATTGTTATCACAGAACATCTATCATCACCATGAATATTCATAATTATTATATTTTGATAATTTAAACATTTAAGTTTTATAAAATACCGAATTGTAAAAATCATTATTATGTTATTCTAATTTTTCTTCGATTCTTGAAATATTAAATCAATACAATAATAAGTAGGTACCTATATAATATGGTTTATGTTTTAAATTACATTGATATTTAAAAATAAAGCCGACCATGAAGTACCAATTTTTCATTCATCCATTAATTCGGATTGACATCTCAAATGTGAATTTATTGAAACCGTTTTAAGTAAGACTGTTTACTATTTATTTATTACAAAATTTTCTCATTTTTAAAAAAATACAATATAGTAACAGGACTGAACTAAAATAATTCAGGGAGTAACAGTCACAACTGTAAAGAATAGGTACCTACTCATTTATCGATTGTATTTAAGTAAATACTCAAATATATTTAAAAAGTATTTGATATAATTTTCATACTTTAAAAAAAAAATTGTAAATTGTAAATCTCATGATCATATCACAATATTATATTATCAATAAATAATATATGTCTAATAAAATGTTATTATGTCATGGAAACAATAATGTCAGGAAATAATATGGTAGCCTTTTTATGGGCACAAATTGTATTCCCAATACACGTTCCATGTTTTTAGTTCAGTGGGTGTCCCCGTCTGAAAGTATCTCGTCCGCACTCGTGACCGGGCAGCTATAGCGGTTAACCTAACCTAACCTAACCTAACCTAACCTAACCTACGACGTCTGCAGTCGTAAGCGTCCACCGGATGTTCGAACGCTACGTTCGACCAGTTACCGGATGAAGGAACGATAATATTATCGGACGCATGACAAAATAAACAGGTATGCTGGCAACTTTGTGATACGCAAGTATACCGCCATATTGCTTTTCTCCAAAAATTATCAATGTTCTTTTTTCGGTATGCACGATTTAAGTTATAGTGTTTTCCATATACCTACATTCGTGTACACTGGCGCACACTTTTTGTGTGATAATGATTATTATCAACTGGTATCAACAGTGCAGTAGATAATGCAAATTCCATTTGAAAGTACGGTGTATTTATTATCTACACGAGTGCAGACAAGTAGATACTGAAATGATAATAAGCGGAGAAAAGCGTCCACCATGATTGCGCGAGTTGAACCAAAACATGGAAGTTGCTGTCATACCTGTTTATTTTGTCATGATCGGACGGACGTGTGTATGCCACTTTGGGCTTTTCCCATTTCCCGGCTGATGTGCGCGTACAATAATAATAAATTGTCGATAACAACAACGAAGAATACCGTGATAACAGAATAATTCACGTTTAATGTCGGGTACACACACTATAGTATATATCTCGTAAACGATTATATTTTTACCTGTACGGTATTCGGCGCGAACGGTAAATAAATAGATACTAAACGACCGTGCTCGATACAGACAATATTTTAAAAAAAGGATCGTCTCTTCTACAGTCTCGTCCACGAATTAAGATATATAAGATGCGAAACGAATAGTGTCTTATCACTTACTATTTTCCTTGAGGCTCGAACCTTATCATCGTGCGGCTAGATACCTAGCGTTTTAGGGATTAATCGGTATAAAAGTTAACTATGAAAATTATGATACTTTAATAATCAGAGTAAATAATAATACGCTGTAAATTTAAAAACATAATATTTTGCTGATTTATTTTGTTTCAATTTCAAATAAAATAAATACATATATATTTGAATAAAATTAATTTGCAGTCAATTTTGATAATTTTTTTTAAATAGTATTTGTATTTTTCTGTTTTTCATTGTTAAAGTACGTGTACTGCCTCATTCTGATTGTCAAATAAGACGTGAAAACGTACTCAACTATCTCAGTTTTATGTTCATTAAATGGAAATGGTATAATATAGTTGTTGTCGAATCTGTGTCATCAAAAGCATTTGAACTTTTGGCATGCATTTGAAATGATTCCTCAATAAATTTAACCAGAATAAAAAAACTACTGTCTGGATGAGTTAAAACTCTTTGAGATTTAAATATAGATTTAACTAATTGTGCTGTATTGAAATCACAGGTATTAAAATTTAATATATTATATATAAAGTATTATAATTTACATCTACATAGTAGGTATATACTAAAATACCTATTCGGTGTACTTATATTGTGACTAAATACAGTCTACAGACTACTAATAAGCTATACATTACATAAAGCGTTTTATTTAATTTCATCGAAATTATAAAAAGTAATAGGTATAGGTATTATTATAAAAATGTATTGATTGTTTATGTAGTTTATAAATAATAAACTAGGTCGCGCTAGGCATGGGCGCCATGTACAGGGGGGTTCTGGGGCTGCAGCTCCCCATGAAATTGATAAGACGGAGATCAGCCCCCCATGATTCTCATATAAAAAAATCAATATTTTTTGTATACATCCACAAAATATTAATTTTATTTTTAACAAATTAATTGAGATAGATAAATGTTTTTTTTTTATATTGATATCCGTAAATTTATGTTGTTATCATTTGCATGGTATCAAGTTAACCTAAACATTTTTTTCGGATAACCATAGAGTTCTAGTTAACCGGGGATCTAGGTGGCCGGCCGTCATCGTTTACCAAGACCGTGAACCTTCTATCATATTTTGTTATCACATTCAAACTGTTTATAAAGATTCAAAATACAAAATCCTAAATTAAAATTTTTTAATTAACATATTATAATATATTTCATTGAAAATAAAATGAAAAAATCAAATTCTTTACTTTAGTATTTTAGTGTTAAATCTACAAATATCGTGGATAATAATATATGTAATGACGACGTTGAAGATACAAATATAAATCTTAATAACAAGTTAAATAATAAATTATGGATCTGATTTTGATGGTGATAAATTGAAATAACATAAGGATATGATTTTGGATGTAGAAAAATCAAGGAAGATCCCAATCAAAAATGTTGAAGATGTCTTGAAGCTAATGAAAAACGATGAAGCACTACGTCAAATGTTACCGGAGTTCAATAAAATATTATGTAAGTACCTATAATGTTAGTTATACCATACCAATATCGTCATATACATCTGAAAGATCTTTTTCTGCACTTCGCAGACTTAAGACATACATAAGGTCTATAATGGGCCCAAATACGTTTGAATGATATTTCCATTCTTAATGTTCACCACGATGAAGACATAAATGTAGACATTTTTGCAAACCAATTTATTAACAATTCCAAAGTGCGGAAAAATATATTTTCTTTATAAAATATATACGTTTAAAAATAAATTTGGGGGTTTTTTTAATTTTTGTCTTGTGATTTTGCATGATATTAATATTATTAAAAATCAAAATGTTATAACATACAAAACAACAAATAACTATATTTTAGTAATTATTTAACGAAAAATTTAAGAAAAATAAAAATAAGAAATATATGGTAAGAGTTAGGTAAAACAATACATGAGTGTATAAAATAGTGAGCCCACCATGAAATTTTCAAAACTTGGCGCCTATAGGACTCTTGCCGCAGAATGAGAATGTCTGGGTATCACTGGGTATCAGACGTTCGCTTCGCATCCTATATATCTTAATTCGTGATCTCGTCCGACTACACACACTATATATACATGACCACATACCCACGTCATTAATGGAAACTAAGAAACGAAACAAAATTAATTTTCATAATAATATTGTAGTTGATGAACTATAGGGTCTAGGTTAGGGTGATCATATTTTAAATATGAGAATACGGGACAACATTAAAAAAAAAAGAAAAGTGAATATGGTAATACGTTTCTACTAAAACTTTCATAAATTGATTTTAAAATGGTAAATAAGCAATAAAAAAAAAAAGGTCATTCGTCAATTTCTGCTAATAATTTTGAGAAATTCTGAAAAATTTTAGAGATAACGGCTGGTCGGCATTTACGGAAACGCAGCTTTTCCCCCGGCCCCGAAACGGGTGTAAGCGAGCATGGTGATTAAATAAATAGTATTGTTTTTATCAAATGGTTTTTACATTTATCATTTTATGTATGAAATTTAATTTGTGGAAAATTAAATTTTTCAACCATCGTATTCGATTCTTTTTTTGTAATTATAACACAATTCATATGGATTTTATAAGTGTTATTAAATTTATAACACACACTTGTCACGCGTAATATTCACAAATATTGATAATGAAATGATTATTGTAGTTTATAATTAATATTTATTGCAGTAAGTGACTTAATAACATTAAATTTATAGTCATTCGTTTTTCCTGATATATAAAATGTTTTCTTTGATCTACTGAAAATCATTTGAAATCGTTTTATGAAAAGTATAAAACATTCCCTACCGATTACCGTGTTAAACACTCCATAACATATTATAATAATCCATAAATTAATTAATTTTTTTTTCCCAGTCTGAGTTATATATGCCCTGCATTTCTCGTATCTGATTCATTGTTTGTTTTTTCATAACCAGAAACGACTGGTTTTAATTATTTATTCTCGTTCATATTTATATCCTTTCAAAAATAAAATTAGATTAAAATAATGTGATTTTAACACGTAGTTGGAAAAACTCATTTTCTATTAAAAATATCAACTGCTCAGCTTCAATCCATAAAATCTTAGTCCGTGGTATTTGTAAATATTTTTCGAATTTAATTAACGAAATATGGTTATTGAATAAAACAATAAATATTATGCAATTGCGTTAACAATACATAGTTTTTGAAAATTGCATTTTTTTTTCTATTTAATTAAAAAATGATCACCAAGAATAATATAAACAGTTTGAAAATGATAATTTGTAATCAATATTAAACAGGCAATGTTTATTTGATTAGATGTTTAGTTATTAACATTCTCGAAATGAAATAATATACATACCAGATTTTGAGGTTTATATTTTGTTAGGTACGTAACTTTATATACCATCGGATATGATAATTAATGTTGGTATTATATTTTTTTCCTATACATTTTGATAGGTAACGAAGTTTAACATATCTGGTATAAGATTATTACATAAAATATTCATATTATCAATACTTATCATTAAGGAACGAATTTTAATTTAAATAAACATTTTTATGTGGTTTTATTATCGCAAAGTTTTCAACAGATAAGTAAGTACATTTCATTATATTTTGAATGAACTAATGCTAATTGTATTTTAATTATTTTTGAATATTTTAATAAGAAATACATAATATGTTCTATAATATTGTAGAATTTTCGTGTTTATTTTAAATGATACGATACGATAAAATAAGGTAGATACAGGTTTTGGCATTAAACGATTATTATTCGATGTACATAATTTTATATTGTCATCTTAGCTACTAATTGAAATCTCAAAATTTAAAACTTAGAGTTTTGCTCAGTCCGACACCTGTATACGTTTGTCGTCCGATACCGTACATTAGCTCTAAAAATATTCTAATTTTTCGCACTACACATTAAATATTTATTAATTTTCTTCTTAATAAATGACCATTTTTATTTTCCTCATCAATATTATAATATGTAGAAATTAGCTAAATTGATTATTGTTTATATTTTCTATGATATAATTTTTTTTTTTTTTTTTATAATTTATTTTAATGTTTTTTTTTAAATTTTATTTTTAAATATTTTAATAAGTAATAAAAAAATTATATATTTATATGTTTGTATTTTTATACTAAATAGTGATGCAATATCAAATTGTATGAGTATCAATGTAAATGGTAATACGTAAGATACTTATTTATATTAAAAACTACAGAGAATCATATTATGTTTATGATAAATAAAAATGTTGTTGATACATTTTCATTGACTTATGGTAATATTACATTTATTTAAAATAGGTTAATACTGTAAATGAAATGTACCTATATAGTTACATCATTCGTCAGTGTCAAATCGAGTAATAATATAAAATATTTAAGTATAATTTTTATCTAATTATACAGACAAAATATGCAACATAAAGTGTATTCTACGTGTCATTGAATTTTTATCATCATAATCAACAAGAAACCCTTTTAAAATAAATTATTACTAGACACGATTAACCAGAAAATATATTTAAATAGGTATTTGAGTTTAAAGTATTTAAATATTTAGATTTAGTTTTATATATTCTGTACTTACATAATTCATTAAATTGCAAATTATTTTCTTCTTCTTTCCTATCAATTTGTTTTAATTTTCATACATATTGACATATTGAAAGTATATTTGATACATATGGGAGTGAGGCGACGAGGCAAATGCCTCCTCCTTGGAGTTTTTTTCATAATTATTTAAGAAGTATAAAATTTATTTTAAATAAGGATAAACACTTTAATTCTCCCTTTAAATGAGCTTCAAATTTGCCCCTGATTTACCTCTGTTCAAAATTACCACACTCATACCTACAGACTAAGATAGAGCATACAAACTTGAAGACTTTATATATTGTCTCTTGGGAAGTATTAACACTTTTAATGATTACAAATATTGTACACATAATATTCATTATACAACACACAATAATAATATATAATAATACTTGGGTTTTCAAATAATTTCATGTTCTGTGAATAGACCTACTAATTAATATACTATACAGGTATTACAGGTATGTGTATACACTATACGATCTATGGTTCTATATTAATAAAATAATAAGTAATTTTATAATAATTTTTATTTTGTAAAAAATGTAGGTATGTAACTAAAGTACACATAAGTGGATACCTAAATTTGGAATCAAATAATGAAAAAATTTACCTATATTTGAAATAAAATAAAAAAAACTATTCAATATAAAAAAAGTAATTTCACTATGTTTTGCAATTTATAATTTTTAACCCTAGTGCTTAGGTTCTTCTTCTCCTTCGTTATCTCTCTCTCTCTCTCTCTCTCTCTCTCTCTCTCACTCTTTCTTCACTAATTGGAGTTAACCTAGGAACTCTTTGTAAAAATAATTTAGCTCTACTATGAACAATCAAGATGTATTACGTTGTTCAACATCCGAGGTACCCATTACATTATTTTCATTTATTAAAGATTGATTGGTGAATTTCCATTGGGATATGTGATATATAGGTATTATGTCATATATCATAATCTATATATTTTTTATATCATAGACATTGTCAGCTTTGCAGCCGACATAATTTATTATAAAAATAATAAAAATATATTGAAGAAAAGTCGCCAATGCTGAATATTCTTGCGCCAACTAAATGAAGAACTCCGCATGCCACATATTCATGATAGGTCTCAAAATAGTCAAATTCTGAGACATTTTTCCATAAAAATGGAAATTGAAACTATTTATGGAAATCCAATTGAATCTTCTCAAACTTCCAACGTACCAGAAAATCAGTTAAGTTCTACGGGACGCATAAAAGTTGTTGGTTGTTGTAAAACTTGTTTAAATAGTGTATTCAAAGAAGGCGAAAATCGTGTGTGAATTGTAATTAGCAAATATGAGATGAACATTTTAAAACAACCTATTATGTATAATTTCATTTAAAAATTAGTATTTTATGTCAGTACAAAATTATGATAGTAAATTAGAATAAAATAATGAAAAAAAGTAATATTCAATGTGCAAAAAACGTTCTATCCAACTACTAGTATAAACCTCTAAAAACGGAAAAAATATCTTCATATACTTATAAATTCATGTTGAAAAATATTATATTCTACATTTTTTCATTTTTATTTTGTGACATTACATAAGCATTCATGTTAAACACCAAATGTATTTGAATGGGTACCCGGGTACCAGGGTGGTTGAATAATCGTGTCGTTAAATTCAAAGCGTGAAATTAAATACTTTATATCAATAACATTATATTTAGTGACATTAGTAGATACAAATATGTACGAGAAAAATAACGAGAATCTTATAATAAGTATAATGCAATAAATATTCAGAAAAATAAAAAATTCATTTTTGAAATTAAAATGAGCACACTGGTAGCCGGTTGTTGACAATAGGGTTAAATAGTACCAGTATATAGTGTAGTTATAGTGTTGAATAATAATTTGAAAACATTCTAGAAATAAAATACAATGTACCAGTTATTGTTTAAATGATACTCATACATTTATTAAAGGAAATATTTTAATATTTTGAAATATTATTTCTGGTTCTACAACACACTAGATAACTCGGCATTTTGAATAGATAAAAATGAACAAAAACAAAAATAAAAAGAATAAATATTTCGAAATTATAACAGAATGGTCAAGAGACTTCGTAACGGCGTGTTATCCTATGAAGTACAGTATATTTATCAATCTATAGAATGTAGACAATGTGATCTAGCGGAAATGTAACACGTTATGACTCTTGGCACGGCCACCTCAATAATAAGTCGAATTTTATTAACCATCTAATCCATTTAAGTTATTTCATAACTCATTTTCGAAAATTATTTGGTACATTTGATAATTTTTAGATTATCCAATTGATTTGAAACACGTAAAAAACTGCCGAAATATTTCAGTCGCCTATGAAAATTCCATATCATTTAATCCGTCGGTTTGATTAAAATCTTTATCCGAAAATGAAACTATTCAGATTTTGAATAAACGGTTACGGATATTCAGTTAATCGACATGACTAATATGTATATTGTAACGTAACATTGTTACAGCAGAAGTATATTGTAGCGGTCGATTAGACGTGTCCCGTCAATCACGCGTGTACAATAATATAGTTAATTCTACTATAAAAACAGCTGAATTAAGTATTAGATATACCAGCTATATAGATAACTATAATATTAGTGAGATTTACTAAAAAATTATCGTATCTAACACAAACTGAAATTTCTAGTAATCAGTACCATTACGTTTGATAAAAACTTGTAAAAAATGGGAGGAAAAAACATTTCGAATCCGAGACCGTGCGCACCGCGCGTGAGATAGCGCGTCTAGTTCCAAAACGATCTGACTATTACCCCGGCTTGAAATGCATTCGAAACTCCAGTCTTATAAGAACGACAAAAACAAAACCGAATTCCGAAAACAATAATTATTATTACTACTAAAATATGATGTATAAACATTACTATATACAAAATAACTATATATTTATATAGTACTTATTATTATATCATTTTAGTAATTTCACGTATAAAACGGTAATTCTAACCGTATTTTATTTTTAACTATAGACGCGATAGCAGTATTGTAAAGTATTTAAGTAAATATATTTAAATACTTTTATAGTAGGTATTTAGAATACTTTTTAAATACATTTTAATTAAAATATTTTCAAAGTATTTGAAATACTATCCCAATGGTATTTTTACTAGAATTATAAATACTTTTATTTAAATACTTGTGAATACAATTTCTTACAATAAGTTTTAATTTTTATAAATTTGATTCAATCAAAATGAATATTTAAGTATGTTTGTGTAGTGTAATTTAAAATTTATTTTATCATTTAAATTTAATATTATTTTACAGTGTGATGAATTGACAGATGGAGTTACGGCGATTTATATATATATATATATTTGCGGGTAATAGGTAATAGAACACTATATTTAATCTATGGTATAAGTGTAATAAAGTCAATAAAAATTGCAACCGCCACGCGTGGATGATAATAATCGCATGTCTGAAATATGCCTTAAAATAATAATTGTAATATCGTCGGAAAATACAACGGAAACTCGATTGACACGTGTTTGTTTCGTTTTATAATAATTTTATTATTAGGTAATAGGTATACGTATATTATATTATAAAAGAATATTTAAAAATAAATGTAATAAATTAGGTACATATATTAAATAACACTATGTTCAACACGGTATCGTAAATATATGAGAAATGTTGGTAAAAATTATTATTAATTTTCAAAATATTATAAAAACTTAAATTAAAATTTTTGTAATAATTTTAATATTTATTATACTATTACATCAAATAACTGAAAATTTATTGTTGAGTGATTTTAAGATCTATAAAATTAATATTATTTTAATAATACGACTGTTTTAAAAATAAATTTAAAGCCGTATAAAAGTATTTGTGTTTGTTCTTAAATACTTTTTTAAAAAAGTATTTGAAGTACGTCTTAAATACTTCTTGTGTCAATGTATTTGTATCTGTATTTAAATAAAAAAGTATTTTTTACAAGACTGCGGGATAGGCATTATTAAAATACACACACACACACGTATGTTGTATGTGCGGGGTGTTTGCGCCGACATATTATGGAATGCTCGAGATGACCACTCAGGGGGTGGCCATAACACCTGATACGTGAAGTCGGTCGACAGATAGAGAAACATATAGTAACCGGATAAAAATATGAAAATTCCCATATTATAAGGTTGGCGAAACTGTAAAGACCGGCGTGTTTGCATTGTTAACATCTCACTTTTCTTATCAATGAGATCAGGGTGAATTGATAAATCCACCCTGAACGAGATAATAAATCTGCATTTATTATCACCGCGGTCTTAGATAAAATCGAGTTTTACGGTTTAACCAATATAATAATAGTAGTTTGGGAATTTTTATTTTCTCGCCCGGTTGTTACTAACTATATGTTTCTCTATTCTTTGGCCTACTTCGTACGATGTACGGTATGGCCCAGCAGCTCTTTATTTATTCTTTCTCCGTGTGACCACCGCGTCCGCCCTGTATACACGCAATATCCGGTGGCCAGTAGAATGTAGGAAATTGATTAACGATCTCGAGATGCTCATGGTGGCGGGGGCGGAGGCGGGGGCGGGGGCGGGAGATGAGTGCACCGGCCACTACGCGTGTTGTATACTCTACTCGTGCACGTCCCACACGCGTATTATATCGTACGAAACCCATTAAGTGTTCAACAAACGAATCAAACGCCATGTGCTATGCCGTTCATATTATTATGATCTTTACGATGGAACGAATTCGAGTGAGAAATGAATTCGTATGTATGATATAAAACTGACCACGCATGGGATATAAATGCCATCCGACGAGGGTTTTCGAGAGATACCAATACGGTATATAATATATGTATATATGTACTATTCGTGTATACAGAGAGCCTGTCCGTCACAAAATCAATATCGTTCCGTCTTGTCCGATTCGTTTATCCGGACGAAACGCGCTCGTCCCGCCGGTCGAAAAATTTCTTCTTCCACCATATAAGTAATAATACGTCAGAAAACCATCACCGCCATGCAGTCGTTCTTACTTAATATTGTTGTCGGGATGAAATTTTCGCGCGATGGCCGCCAAATCCGTTGGAAATTAAACCACTGCCCACGCAGCGCACCCGAAACGACCCCCGTCGGTACCGTGTACAGGATTATCGCGTAATGAAAAGATACCGAGGGAAAAAGGGAACGTTTTTTTTTTTTGGTTTTTTTTTTCTACACACATATTTCAATAAAACACCCATATAACGTACGAATGTAAATAACATAATTTAATCCATCCCCCTCCATCACCCCTCCAAAAAAAACCACCTCGTATATAATATGAATCCTCAAATTTACTCTAAGAGAAAAAAAAAACGGATATATTTATCTAAGTCTATTTTAATCCTAACGCTTTGTAATAATAGGGCCGAATGCATATTATGATACGACTAAATTAGTGTATTTGTATTAGTCACACGGAAGGTGTGTAGGATTAATTAGTGTTCCGATATAAATGCTATTGATGTGATATTCGTCATAGTTGATATTTTATAGACATCATTTTTGATTTTCTAAGTACTTCTTAAAAGCCTGATAAATATAATAATTTCCCGAGTATATAGATGATGTATAATATTTATTACTACCAAAAAGACCGACAATTATTAATATTATTAAACATTAGTAAATTAAAACGTCGGAAACTTTAAATTTACACCTAAAATTTACTATAGTACTGGTATATTGATGTCGTAAAAATTACACTAAACTCCTCACAGAACCGTTTTTATCGGTTGAAATGATTTGCTATTGCATTCAAATTCAATATATTTACCACAAGTACCCTATCCAACGAGGGAAATACTTTTATAATTTTTTCAAGTTATAAGTATTATTTTATATAACCAACATATAATGTTTATATAAAGTGTGAAATGATTTCTTAAGATGCTTTTGATAAATCCGATAAATTAAGAGTGGAAGCACTTTGCTTGTTGATTAGGTTCGTGTAGGTCGTGCATATTGAATTTGAAAACAATGATAATTTCTTTCCTTAAAATGATTTCGAGCGGAGATCATGTGTACAATTTTTAATATTTTAAAAAAATATACGATGCATGTATAATATATACCTACTCCGTGAAATTTGAAATTTCTGGACCCGTTATTTTCGAAATTTCGAGGTAATAATTTATTTTTGTCGTTTTTCTATAGTTTTTAGATCTTTAGTTTTTTTTTTAATTTAAATATTTTTTGGGTAGAAGAAGTCGAATAGGAATTTTAGAAAAGAGATTATTTGTTAGTAGAAAATTGGTTCTAGTAGGTTTTTTGAAGATGCCGTTTTCTTAATTTTTCATTTGTGTTCTTTTATATGCAAAAAAAAAAACTATATTTTATAAATGTGCATAACAAAATAAAAAAACATAATTGTCATGGTTATCTATTTTCAATTACTATATAAAATCTCCATCAAAACTTCATCAAATTGATTTCAAATTCAATTTATCCAACGCCAGTATTCTACGTGACGGAAGAAGTATTTTCACCCCATGCTGACCAGAATTTTTCTTATGTATTTATCGAAAATGTCGATAAATCAAAAATTAACTCCTTAAAAGTACCACACTGATGTAATTCTTAAGTTATTTGACGTAATGGTCAAATTTTGTAAATGTTTGTCGCATGTTCTAACCAACTATAAAAAAATGAATTTCTCACTCAAACCCATTCTATATATTCTATATATCATATTACATACCAATGGCTAATTTTCTCAAAAAATAAAGAGAAATAGCACACACAGTTTATAATATTATGACCATGAAGACCCAACATAAATTACACCACATCTAAATATAGGAGAAACAATGCTTTTTCACAAATAATTCAATATTAGCAAATTTGTGTGAAATGTTCAAACGGATTTATACAAATTCACAATATGCCATATCGTACATAATTATCTTGATTTATAAAATAGCTATATTTACCTTTAATTTTAATGATCCTAAACGGTATCTCTGTAACTAACACATAGTTTATAACTTTGTTTTATACACAGTTTGAACCACCTTTTCTGTTTGAAAATTTTGCCTAAAATGTTTAAGTTTCTATGTTACTTTAATTAAAACTATCAAATCATACTTGAAACTCGTTTATCGTATTAGTTCTTGTTTGGTACTATTTGCCCTACACGGTATGTTTGTATAACATATACTGCCTTTGAGAATATTCTTTGGAATAACGTGTCAAAAACAAACGTAAGATAAAAAGAAAAGTTTAACAGACCCGAGAGATATGTTCAAATAAATTCGAAAAAAAAATTCCTAACTGGATAAACACCCTATTGATAGTGGGAGATATTGATTAGGCAAGGCATGCCAATAATTTTAACGGGTCTATTCCGATATATTTATTTGAGATGGATGAATAATAATGGATATCAATGAATTCGAAATTTTCGTCTTTTACAGAGTTCTTATAAGAGTTAGTTTATTAAGAAGCGTTTAAAGTATTATCATATAAAGATAATATATTATAATTGTGAGTTATGTGAAATTTAAAGGGGATATATGTATAAACACATTTTTAATAAATAATTCACATTAGCAATTCTCATTTGAATTATCAACATGCAAATGTCTTAGGAATACAAAACAAAAACCAAACGTTAAATAACTGCAACATATTATTATATACTGTCTTACGTATCCTTTTTTCGATAAATATTAGTAATTTATTTTTCAAGGTTTATAGTATATTTATTTTAATACGTATGTTTTAGAAAATTTGATTTTTTAACCA
Source organism: Pemphigus obesinymphae (assembly GCA_025469235.1). NCBI lineage: Eukaryota > Metazoa > Arthropoda > Insecta > Hemiptera > Aphididae > Pemphigus > Pemphigus obesinymphae. The sequence goes on from JAIPRL010002513.1 coordinate 25,516, forward strand.
GACTTATAAGACATATTTAACGATACATATCAAATTCGTTATGGATATATCCCTAGATAATATTTTTCTTTAAAATGTATTTTTAAATTCATTTTCCAACTATGTTTTAAGTTTAACGAAATGAGAAATGCAAAAGTCATTATACTGAATGCAGTTTTATGAATAAAAAAATAAATAAATAAACAATAACAACAAATTATACCTATTGATATGGAATTGTATTAAAATTATTTTTAAAATATATTTAAAAATTTTATATTTTTAATCACTTCTTTCAGACTTCATAATGCTGTAGGTAATATCTAGGTAATATCTACGTCATTTTATAGTTTCAAAATATTATAATTAACCCGAAATGGGTTAATATTATTTTTAGACTTGAACGAAGTGAGGAATCTGTTAGTTTTACAATGATGTTTATTAATTTTTTTATTTCCCTAAATACAATTTTTTAGGTAGGAGTCTAATAGGAGTTTTAGAGTAAATAGCTTATTTGATTTAAAAATTTGTTTTTTTAGAGATAATTATTTGAATTTCTTACTTCCTCAGTAGTTCTCTTAAATGTAAAGAAAACCACGTTTTACAACGGAAATGCGTTTATAAAATAACAAAGAAATTTACGTATCTATATGGAGACGACATAAAATTTATTTATCATTATTAAATTTTTTTTTCACAGTAATAGTTAGGTATACTTAATATGTATATTATACTGGGTTCCACTTAGAAGAACAGAACACAATAATTTCTCATTCCTTTGACATTAACACAAATTTCCTACCTGACGAACGAAGTGCTTCCACCCCTACTTGCCACATTTTTAAAACCATTTATCATATATACCTGAAACAAAATAATAATAACCATTAAAAAATAAATATTAAGTGTGTGGAAACCACATTTTCAAATTAAATAAAAAAATAATATAACCATCATCGATTTAAAAATTGTAGTGTTTTCCATTGTTTATTTAATATATTTGTTAGTTACTCTACGTTAAAATAATACATGATTTTCAGTGATAGTTTTTGGTTAATCTAAAATATTTTTTGGTATATCTGCATTTTTCAATTTTGTATCTAACCCTGTGTAAATGGTATCCAAGAGATTAAGTGTCACACTTTAATCCAGTAAAATTTATTAATTCAGAAATGATATAAGAGAAAAAGAAAATACATTTTAAAATTGAATAAAAGGAATTAAATACATCTTTAAGGATAATTATAAGCTTGTATACCACTGTACATACTCAACAACTATAATACAGTATACACTGGCTTGACAAATAGGAATATTATAAAAAATGAAGTTCAAACTGAGCAAAAAAAAACCCCCTATGCAAAATGAAATATCAATGAAATTGTAAAATTTACCAAAAAAAAAAATTCGAGTATGGTTTTTATTTAAACATGTATTGTAAAAACTACATATATAATTTGAATATAAATAAATACATTAATTCATTATACTCCTAATATGTCGAGTATTTTTATTTTTTTTTTATATAAATTTTACTTTTTAGATGTTTCAGAGACGATAGAAATCCATTTTTCTTGTTTTGAATAAACGAATGCAAGAGCGATAAGAGGTTTTTTTGTCTGATCTTGAACGAACGACAAAAGAAATTCAAATAATTTATTTATGCGAAATACATTTACGAAACGATATGGAGATTCGGTGCATGCATCAAAAAGACTAAATGCAGTTTGGTTTGTGGACAATATACGACGGGGAAAAAATAATCATATTATGGGTCATTAAAAATTGAAACTATACTCAAGGCCTATATATGTGCATATAATTATATATACCTAACCTTATTATGTTATAACAGTGAAATATTATTAACTTTGTATCCCATTCTGTCTTCCAAAATAACCCCAAACGTTACATTTACCTATAGCTATTACCATAATCGCATTACTAATCATTCGAGTACATAATAATAATACAATATATATAATATTATATAATAAGTTTGAACAATATTATTTTTCAAAACGAATATATTGAGGTCAATGACAGCGAAATACAATTGAATACACGTAGGTATATAAAATATATACCTACCAATAATTTAAAAGTTTTAAAATTTTAGAAAAAAAAAAAAAAAAAAGAAAAATGTAGTCGGGCAAAATTAGTTCCATAATAATCGGTAATAAATTTCCAGTTTATATTAATATTCTAGCAATTTATTTTAAAATCCGTCCACAGACTTTACTCGGCAAAAACTATATATATATATATATATATGTGTATAAAAATTGTAAATCAATAGAAAAATGTTTCAATAAATTTTTTTTTTCGAAAAACATTTAAAATAACGACGAAATAAAAAATAATGATAACGTCATAATATTTTATATACACGCGATATTATTGTTTCCGTATAAAGTTCATTACAAAAGAGTGATCCGTATATGTTATACCTACTGCTACAGTATTTTTAAGTTTATGTTTTAGTTTTCATAAAAGTTTTATCAATTTGTCTATTATTCCACGCGTGTTATCCGTTAAATTAGCTACGTTATAATCATTTTTAAACCCATCAATAACTCATATTTCGAAACATTATCAATATCCATTAGGTATATACCTATATGTAGGTATACCCATTTTTTCCATACGGCTAATATGTACGTTTTCTCGTTAGTATATATTGTATTTTCTATTTACAGCTTGAGCTGCATTCTCCCAGTAATTTTATATATATATATATATATATATATATTTTTTTTTTACAGAGATAAACGTCAACAAATTTACATAATTAGCGTATTCAGTGAGGCTAGGGAGGGGAAATTTAAAGGGCGGCAAATTTTTAAACGCCATACCTTTTTTTATCTTAATATTATAAACCTTAGTTTTCTTTTTCATTATATTAATTTGTAAAGTTATCTTGCATTTGGCCAACGGGTGTAGAAAATATAGACGGATACTTACGGGGTTACTATAAATCCTACTGATTAACGTACCTCTTTAGAAACTATAATACGTGAGCCCAACAGTATTGGGTACATGAACGACGACTGTATCTAATTTAAATTAAATATTTGAACGTTCATATATATTATCATGACTTCTTAAGTCTTACTCTGTGAAACTGACTTGTAATAATTTATAACATGTGCTCACGATTGAAAATCATAATTCTAAACAAAGAACGTACACCCTCTAATTAAGGTTAATACATTGATCATTCGTCTAAAGTATTTAAGTATACATAAATATGTATATATTTTGAATATTTTATTCAAGGTAACTGCTTTGATGGTATTTCAAATATATTTTTAAAGGATTTTCAGGATATACTGCAGTATAAGAAATACAAAAAAAAAAAAAATTAAATTCTAATAATTTAAAATTACTTAAGTACATTTTAATAGTAATTTGAAAATATTTGTGCCGGCAGGAATACATTATATTGTTGTATAAACTTGATGTTTTGCGGACTTGGAATAAAAGTGTTTCATATTTATACATTTTTGAGGAGCGCGATTTTTCGTTTTTGATTTATCTCAGCAACAATAGCTCCGATCGCGATTGTGTCACAAATTTTAATAAAGATGGAATTCTTAATTACATTTTGTTTAGCTGTTTCATATTATTTTTAAATATATTTAATTGATTGAGAAAAAAAAAAGCAAAAAGTTTGAGCTACTTGCGTTCGAAATAAAGTAGTATTACACGCGTTTAAATCACATAGAATAATTTTATTCGAATTAATTAAATGATAAATTAAGTGGTACCAACCCTAAAAACACATCAAGAATACCATCCGTCCCTAATTATTTTTTTACTAATATTGTTTTTTAATAGTAATCGAACTATAATACTGATTGTATACAATGCTAGTGGCAAAAATGTGTATTAGTTAACGAAAATTTTTTTTTATAGATTTATTTAGGTAACTATATAATATTGTGGTCTTTCACGAAAGTAAGTACCGTTTTTGCATAGATTTTCTCCCATAAATCGGAAATTAATAATTTCCGAAAATTTGGTTTTACACCATAATGTATATTGCGTTACATAGATAAGTAGCTCAAAGGTTCGCCTATGTATTACCTGTATTACCAAGATTGAAAAAATTCTACCTTTCCTTTCAGATGAGATATCCCATCAGATCTTATTTCAGGAACAACATCGGGTTCATCATTTGATTGTTTCTTATTAGAAAATATAAATTTTAATCAATTCTGTGTTCTCCGTTTTTGGTCAGTTAAAAGAAAAATAATAGGTACGTATATTATAATGAATTGTTAGTGTGAAAATAATAAAATAAATATTAATATAAAAATATTGATTAGCACACCGCACAATACAATCATTATGTACATATTTTAGCATAAAATTATGCACATTATTATGACAATATTTACCTACGTGAAATAAATTCAATAATAATATAACAGCAGCTGCCGGATAGTTATTGTACCATTGGCATATTGTGTTTGATATAGAAAATTTTTAGTTTAACCTTAGAAAATAGTTTATTAGGTAGATCTATTTTAATCTACAAAATAGAGAGAATAAAAACGTGTTATCTATTGATGGAAATTGTTAATCGAAAAGACTTTTCATCAAGAGTTAGAGCTTTTTTTTATTCTGACTAACTATTTGAGTATAAGTGATATTATTAAATCGTTTATCAGTTCAAAATATGCGCACGCAAAAATTTAACTAAATTTTATATTAGTACAATAAAAAAAAAAAAAAAAAAAAAAAACATTTTAACTAACAATTATAACTCACGGTTTGTTAATAAAACCCGTTTTATTAGTCACCAAATTTTGTTCAGCATATTGTAGAAAAAATTATCTGTGTTCGGCCGTCGATTCTTTTTTCAATATCAAAAGTATGATGTTATGCCATTTATAAAATCCAACCAAAACTGATTTTTACATGATTAATAACTTTTTAAGATCAAAAGGAAGACAGTAGAACATAGATAATTTTGTTTAAAATATTGTGTAAAAACTCGGTTTCTAAATGACAACTTCAGCTCCAGATAAATCATTTTCCTCATATTTATATTTAAATTTTAAACGCTGATAATATTATTTTGATCAAATTTTTAATACCTACTATTAATAAACTAGCCAACTATAGATAGTTAGCTAGTTAATTATTAAGACTATTATAAAGGAATAATAATTATGGCAAATGATACAAAGTGAAATTATAAATAATGTATAATATAATTAAGTATAGCATAAAATATACCTATATAGATTTGTTTAAATTTAAGTTTAAAAAAATACTTTTATTTGTATTCAAATACTTTTCAAGTAGGTATTGTACATAGAATTGAAGTATATTGTATTATAATTTATGAATGTTTTTTCACGCAAATACAAGATGAATTAGTATTTAAGTAAGTTTTTTAAACGTGTTTTATACTATACATTGTTTGTTTTATACGAATGAGTACACGTTATCGTCAAACATTATATTATACTCGTAAATCAAACAGTTTCGTGTACAAACCTTATTCAAATATTATATAACCGCCGCGACAACTTGAATTTTGTCACGATAATAGAGTTGACAGAGTTGGATTATCATTATTATATTGTAATTAAATTAATTCACCATAAACGGTTTTGAAGACACAACTTTCACAACGTACATAAATATGGTTTAATAACACATAACATACGTATAACACGCAAACTTTAACCCTTTCAATGTCATGAACGTACTATTATGTTCTAATAATACCTATAAAAACGTTATAAAGCATTGTATAAAATCAGCGATGATGGTTTCGTTATATAACAAGAAAAAATTAATAAACATTTTCCTACATTATACACATCATCGTTTCTAAGTTCATTTTCCAGATTACGAGAATTATTATTTAAAGTTTTTACGCGATGTATTGCATCTTAAAATGTGAAGACTTATGTATTATAATATAACGTGCTCTGTGTTTTCAATTATGAAATATTCATTTCATATGTTTCAATCAGTATTATTTTTTTGGTTTTTAGTTAATAAAATGGTAAATGTAATTGAAATAAGTGATTTTCGTATACGATTTCGTAAATTTTTGCTACCCGGAATATTAAAGTTCGAATGTCAAAAATACGTTTAAAATTTAAAACGTCGGAGTTTGGTTTCATACATTTTCCGCAATGTATTGGCTATGTTTATAAAATTGAAATTAAAAATACAAAATATGTCCGGCCTGTATAGGTTGTAGCGTAAAAAATGGCCGGCAGAGTTATTATAATATGATCATGATAATGTTTACATTATAAATTTCCTATTCAGTTTGTATATATATATAAACTTCTCATATTTTTTTTTTTTTTATCCATTTATTAATTGACCATTATAATAGTTATACGTACAAAGCGATTAATAGTCTTATATATTTTATCGGTTGTAGCGTTCTTCTATCCGAGTTCTAACTATCGGACAATATCCAACACAACTGTCATCGCAAAACACAATATACTATGCCATTAATGTTAAAATGCGCAGTTAATAGTAGGTATTATATATATATAACATTCCCTTATTCTTCGTACTGAATTTAGTGCACACACAGTATTTTATTAAAACTAATCCACAAAATACGAACAAAGATTTTGACCGTTAATATATGATAGGGTTAACTATAAAATATTCGCAGTATATCATATTTTTTTCAATACGATCACCAATACACTCTATACGATACACAAATTGTTATAGGTAGAATATAGTAATCTTTTTGTGTTTTGTGTATTGACGAATATAGAGTTATAGCTCGGATTGCGTGTTTTCAAAATGAAAATAAAGCGGTAAAAGTCAAATTCGAAAATTATTGTATATAAAATCCGCCGATCCTTTTCAAATATATCACCATCTGTCATCTAACGATTTCATCAATATGTACATACACGTACAATCTAGGTACATATACCCCTACTCGTATACTATTTACCCTAAGATTCTAATGCGGCAATTAAAGGTTTTATAGAAGAAAAAATTGATATTTTTAACTACAAAATTGGTATTTGTAACGATAAAGACAATACTTTATAGGCACACAACCGCAACTTTCTTCCCATAGCCACGGACAACTATTATCATTTAATTTTTTTTTTTATCTATTTATGTTTAAACGTATTCTGACAACAAAGCGAACACAAATGCAAAAACAAAATGAGTGAAAACAAAATGAGCTATACAATCATTATTTATATATTTTATCATATATGTTGATATTTACTACTGATAAAAAACTACAATAAATTCACCTGTATATTCGCCACATTATTTTGTTCGTTTTCCACTAGTTTGCTATTCTTATACTCGTATATAGTATATGTCCACTCCGTTTTAATTTTGCTCTAATTTCACGATGTCCTAGCCGTTTAACAATTGCCTCCGAGTTCATTGTAAGCCTATGGGTTTATGTACTATTTTAGAATATTAAATACTACAAAAGCTTACAAGCATAACTCCTCACAATTATAATCACGCACGTTGACGCTTTAATAATTTCATAAATAGAATTCTCATTGTTATTCTATTTTATTACGAGTGAAATTTTAATACAATTAATTCGTATAAGATGTTAAGAAAATGTAAATAAAAATTATATACATTTCAAAATTATTAAATAAATATATATTATATACACAATATAGGTATTATATGAATGATAAATAGATTAGAATTTTTTTTACACAAAATCGACGAGTATTATGAAAATAAACGCCGAAACTTATATCGTTTATTCATGGCGTATATCAATTGTTATGCATTTTTCATTAAATTCAATAATATGTATAACTTGTCTCTTTACATGGTCCATTGTGTATAAAAGCTGAGCGTGAATCATAAAACAGTCGGTTATATTTACTCTAGCCCATCCGCGAGTCAAAACTTTCAAAGATTATTATAATATATTTTAATATTTATATATACAAATCATTACTAAGACCTAAAACCTTTACCGTGCATATTTTTATGGTAATGTTATACGTCGTCCCAAATTCGTAAAATTTAAGTTTTCAAATCTATTTATATGTATCCATTTTATTTTATTATATAATACGCAGCCCCCCTTATAAGTACCAAACAATCCATATCGTATCGATTTATGATTATAAAGAGCTAACCGATTTCAGAAATGGCCGTGGCAACTCCGATCACGTCAAAACGTTCAATATTAACGTTATTCTTCCATCACTCGAAACCCGTAATAAACCAACCCATCGTCTAAAATAATTACGAAGTCAATATATACATTTCCGTCAATACAATCCTATACTCAAAACTACATTGCTAAACTTACACAGGGTAATTTCGTCGAAATTAATGTAATTGAAATTACCGAGTGATCAAATATATAATATAATAATCAAAGTGGATCATATAATAATCATAATATGATTTAATGATATTTTACTCAAAAAACATTAAGACAAACATTTTAAATTCGATATTAATATAAGTATGCGTGATATTGAATACCTGATTAAAATATATTATTCATACGATTCTCTAGTTAGAAAAAAAAAAGCTCATTACACGCATATTCCTTCAATTGTTTATTTTAATTATCATACACTTCTAAAAACACCAAATTATAGTAAATAATTTTATCATTATCCCATAAGGTACCTATATATATGTTCTAATTTTTTTTTACAATAATAAAATAGTTAATACACCTATTTTTACTTTTTTTTTTTTATAAAGAAATATAATTATGTCAATAACTACTTATATACTTTAAAAAATATGATTTTGTAGGTACCAAGTACGTATTCAATTTTTTAAATAATTGTATGAAAGTGATAGTCACTATTATATTGTTTTATATTATATAGTTAATATAATGGTATTTCGTTTTTAAGCTATAAAATCCGATACCGTGTTTTTATGGCTATTATCTATATAATTGCTAAGGGCTCCAAAAATGTCACAAGACTTACTGTCATAAATTTCATTAATGAATAGTCATAAACGTATAAATATTATACCTTGCATTATAATGTTATGTCATCATATATTTTTTAAATATTCAACCCACAACATACAGTTTGTCGGTTGAATAGACCATTAACTGGTTAAGAATGAAAGGGTAGTTTTAAATTACATTATTTTTAAATCGTTTTTTTATAATACATAATATATTGCATTTTTTATTAGTCCATTACTAATAACAAAAACAAAATATTTCTATAATGTACATGCAAAATGTATTATATATTAAATCCAAAAAGGCATCTCCTATTCAATATCAAAATGTTACGAAATAGAACACTTTCATTCTAAGTTAGTGAATATACTATGAATTACCCTCACTTTTATGGAAATATTGTGGTTATAATTGAATATGATTAAAGATAAATATTCAAATTCACATTCTGGCTGAATATAATAATTATTAAATGTATTTTTCTGCTAGAAAATAGTTTGGAAAATTATTTAAAAATCGGGTCAGTATAGGGAGTGGCTCATTCGATAAGGTACTGGTTGTAAATGTATTGAATTTCGAAGTAATGATAAATCATTGTCTCCAATAAAACAATAATTTCTGAACGATATTGCTCAGTGTAATATAATATTTCCCGATTTATAACTTTCTATTATGCTTTAACTGCTGAGAAATTCAAAAATCAATTTATAAAATTTATTAAAAAAGTTAATACATAATAAAACAATTTAAATTTTAAAATATTAAAAAGAAGAGTGAAACGCGTTAAAAAAGATTATTAAATTTTCATCACTTAAATATGGTATAAATTTCAATTAACTGAGACTATGATTTTTAGTACTTTTTCTCCACGATAAAAAAAAATCACTGGAAAAATCGAAAAATGACATTTTTATAAAACAAACTAGATTGAACTTTCTCTCAATAAGCTCATTACTATAAAACCCTTACAGAATTCCTTCTATCCAAAACATGTGTACCTACATATAAATACATTGATATATAATATATATATATAATATACGAATATAAGTCGGTAACTACCTGTATGATAAGTTTATTTGTTGTTTTTAAAACTATAACGCTTTTATGTTAAAATCGGTAATTTTCTTTTACGTTTCAGAAAAATGCTCATAAAATCAAAAAATGACCGCTTAAAGTACCATGTAGATCGAAATTGTTACAAGAAAGTTCCATGCTTGAAAATTTTTACTCTACTCGACTTTTATACGAATAATTGTATACGTATAGCTACATAAAAAAAATAAAAATTTAAAACATGTCTTTGTAAAATCAATACAAAAAAATAAAATAAATAAAGAGCTATAAAAGTATATACATTTGGAATAAAATTTAAACGGTTTTAGTCTCTCCTGTAACATATCTCATTTTTTTGGGGGTTATAACCGTGTACTCAAAACAAGGAAATTAATTTATATACTCGTATTTGGACTATAATATAATTACAACAGTGGACCTTTAACAAATTGCATTTCTTGGTTAACTGTGTTTTATTGAAATATAATATTAAAATAATGACGGCTGTATACTTCCGATAATTTAATAAATTAAATGTACGACATGTCCGTTACTCTAGCATCTGTAAATGAAAAACTAATTTTGTTATGAGAAATTTTGCGATGAAAATTCTGAATTTCAAATGTGTACAAATTATTGATTATTTATTTATTTTTTTTAACTCGACATTCTGGAGCCATTATAACGAACATATGATATATGTATAACGGTAGTCAAACGGGGTGAGTGAATCATATACATGACTACGATCTTGCTCATGTAATTATATTTCACCCACCGTCCTATGGCATTCGAGTTCAGATACGAATCCTGTAGAGGGTATTGGTTTTAAGGACGAAACATCAGTAAATAATGCATTTGTATGAAATTACATTTTACTCGGATGCATTTTACATGACATTATATAACTGCATAATAACTCGATTATCGGTGCGTTTTTTTTTAAAAAAAGAAAATTTTTACAATTATAATATATATATATATATATATATATAATTAATATAGGTATATGGTCCGCAGTGAAAAATTAATTGAAATTAATCACCCGGGTTCACGGTACAGTGACGACGGTCATCAATTTGATCTTAAAATCTAAAACGATGTATTTTTTTATCGAAAGGTACGTATGTATTACGAACAAACCAATGTCTTTATTACTTTTTGACATTAGATTTATGTTTATAGAATCCAATTGGTCGAAACCCCAAACGATCCGGCACAGCATCCGATATATAGTCTAGCTTTATTACTATCTATACCATACACGAGTATATATTATATATATATATACATATATGATTTGTCGCCATATTCCATTTAGGGGGTAGAGCAGGTTTCCATTTTCCCTCGAATACATTGTAAATAAAATACAAATATACAGTACTGATAATTCGGCCCATATCATACGTATATATTATAAAGGATAATCTATATAGGTACTGCCTACAACGAATACAATCATATTATGACTATATGACGAATGTTGCAAAGGAGACATTTATAGGCAGTCCGAAAGACAAAACAGTACAGTAACCGACGTTATTAAAATGTTTTAAAATCGTTTTCGAAATATATCGGAATAGTCGATGGAATTTAATTTGAGCGTGCTCGATTGGACGTTTAAATTAAATCAAAATTATTCGTAGAATGAATTATTACTGTGCAGATTCGTCAAGCGCAATATATTTCCAGGCAAAGGGACTACTTATAATATTACAATGGTTTTCGTCCATCAAAAAGAACAAAATTACATTTGATATTATATTTACAAATGATCCCGGAGTGCATTATACTGTAGTTCGCCGGTATTCGTACTATTCATGTTTGACTACAGCCCGTCTGTAACTCATTAGATTATTATGATGAGAAGTACCTTATTGTTCGACTTGGAAAACGTTAGAGAATTGAGTTAAATAAAAAAATTAGAAAGTTGGATTTGATAATGTATTTGTCCAAAAATCAGTCAAATCAGTGATTTCGGACATATTGATTCAGATTCCATGATTATATAAAACTCAAATTATATTGTTAATATTCTATCTATATAATACTGCATAATGTGCATATAAGTTATGCCATTGACGAAGCCACTCGGGTGACTATCTTTCTGACAAATTAGAGGGACGTCAAAACTGTTCATAAATAATCAATATATAATAGCTTATGAAATGTTGTCTCGTCACAGTGTATATTATAAAAACAAATCTATTGTAGACTTCGGGATGAAACGAAGGACCGAAAACATGAAATTATAGCGACAACAAAATAAAATATTAAAATGTGTACATATAATTATACAGATTATATTCTTCTTCTTTACTGGCATATAATTAATATCTAATTAAATATAATATAATAAATAATAAAAAATAAAACTATCGTCTAATAATTATAATTCTCTTAGAGCTTTTGTTGCTGTTACAACATCCCAATATTGACTAGGTAAATAGATATTTTAAAATATTATCGATAGGTATATCATAAATTACAATCCACGATTAAATTTAAGTGTGTATGGTATTTATCTATGATAATAAAAAGAGATTTTTTCATCTCCTATGAATAATTACGCTGTATTAACTCAAATAAATAACTCGATTGTCGTAAAATCAGAGTATATATTATTAAGGGTATGTGACATGATAATTGATCAATAAAATGATTGGAAGTGAAGGAATAATACCAACAATTTTCTTATTGACAACAACATGTTCATAATGTGTATAGTATATATTGTATAATATATTGAGCTAACAGCGAAATCTGGGAATGAAAATTAAATTTTATTCTATGATTAATACATTTTGAAGTATATTTAATTATTTCAATACCTATAATATTGCTTTCGTGAATTATATTGTGTATACCTCTCTTTTTGCGCTTTAAGCTGTTTAGAAGATAAAATAAAATCTCCATAATATATGCTCAAAATTACAAAAAAAACCATAATTAATTAGAATATCATTATTTTTATACGTGAATTACAGTTACACATGCATACAAAAAACCATTTATATATAGGTATGATGAAAATGGATTATTTAAAACAAAATTTTCTTCAGAAAATGTTCGCGATAAGTTTGTACAGTGCTATTGAATTTAATCATTTTCAATTAAACATTAAAAAAGCCATTAAGTTGGCCAAAGATAAAAATAGCGGATAAATCTTGATTTTTGATAAATTTTCAATGAATAAATTTCAAATTTTAATGCGCATATTTCTTGCCAGAAATAGTTAAGCATTTCAAAAATATTTATAAACATACGGCCAATAAAAAGGGCAATAATTGAAAAATAGCCCATGGTTCAGAAACACACCGATCTACACAACACTCGTTATCCCAGCAAAAGGAATGAAGGCTAAACAATTGTTCGAAAAAGATATAATTAAAATAATATTACCTATATAAATAATAATATTTACCCTTTAATATTTCCATCATACAATCACATAATAATAATCATAGCACGCCAATATTACCGTAATACAATTATATCGTAATATGTATTTTACTTAATATAAATATTTCCTTCAAATTTCAAAATAAAAAAAAAAAACCATTTGATGCACTGGCATTCATAAGGTGACATTTCGAATTTTGTCACCTTTATAGTAATGTTATATTGAGAACCACTGGGTACTTTTTGATCCTAAAAATACATCAAAATATCAACGAGGAATCAAATATCCCTAGGGGATCAAAATTTCACCCCGGAAAAAATGTCCCTACAGGATCAAAAAATCTTCTCCTTGGATTAAAATGTCCATTTACTACTGGAATTTCAGTGAAAGTGAATAACATCTACGAAAAAGTATTTTTTTGACCTTTTACTAAATGTGAACTATATTTTTCAAAAATGATTCCGCAATTGAATTTATTTTATCATAATATTATGTTCTACTCAGTTTATAAAGTTTACTGAATAAATGACTTCCTTTAATTTGATATTAATTTGATTTTAATACGATACTAGAAAAATAATAGTCTTATTCAAATTCAATATCGCTCAAACCGCCAACGGAATATTCATGTTCAAGGTAATATCCACACCTGAAAAATTGGCTCGTCTTTTAATTTATTTGCGATCCAAATGCTCAAGTTAACAAACATCTTACACGCAATCGTCTAGTAAATTCATAGTAAATCCACCTCTGATCAATGAGGTTTTGAGAATAGCAAAACTATTTGATAAAAATGATAAGTATTCGTATATGTTTTACAATTTCGTTTAACTCACTATTAATTGATATTTCATTCGAACTATTATTATCGTTGAATTGCAATATTTGTTTACATTTGCATTTGAGAAAAATGTATACACCCATATTCATTTTGATGATGAAAATAAGAAAATTTAATGAATATGTTGCAGAGAAAAACACATTAAAAGTTCTGAAAGCATCTATTAAAGTTTTACGTACTTACCCATAACTGATATATATATATAAATATATATTTTTTTTTTTTAGAAATAAATGGAAAAGTATAACATTATATTATACATATATAGTAATAATTATATCGTTGAAAACTTGACGGGATTTTCCGATTATCATTTTATATGGTTAGAACCTTTTACCTTGAAAGGATTTTACAGACTAAATAATAGAATTAGAGTTGAACTTTTTCGGTTACCGATAAAGTACCATAACAGTGAGAGGGAAAAAAAATTTAAACATAGGTACGGTACGAAGGGGAGTGTGCATGAATGTGGTAAACACTCCAGATTTTGAAATTATAGTGACTCTAAATTTGTAATTGTAACAATACCATTAAAGTTCAAAAAGATTAGTTTATATCTGATACATAATTTAAATGTTTATATTTGTAAATATTTTCATCAGACATCAAATATTAATGTTAATAAGGGGAAAGAATATACAAAGTTTCTTCCAAAACATACGCACGAATCTAATTAATTTAATATTTAATTATAAATTAAATTTTAATATTTTTATTTTATTTTTTATTTATATTATTATATAAATTACATAATTATTTTATGACAAACTGGCAAAATATAAGAGGTATGAAATATATTATATAACATGAATAAAATACAAAATTAAATCATGTCGATAATTAATAAGGGAAAATATTAAAATTGCATTTGATAAATTTGATTTTTTTAATACCTACCTAAACATACATAGGTAATAAATGTATAATCATTTTCAACGAACTTGAGCCATTTTTTACAGTTAAATCGATTGCAGGTAAATGCATTTTTTTCATGGAAAATATTCATATTTCTTTTTATCATAAATTCCACGTTCACTACATACAAATTGATAAATATTGACATTTTAAAAATGTTATAAATTCGTAAAAAAATAAGTTAAAATAATGTTTGCTATATTTGATGTGTAGCTAGTTAGGTATAAAATATTTTTATTTTTATTTTTAACTATATAGTAGACTATATTCCGACTATATAGTGGCAACTCGAAAATTAGTGAGTCCGTCGATGGCAATGTTATCTTCTGTATTATTGATAATCGTAATAATAATAACGTTAACACTATATACCGGGTCACGGGTATACACGGTAATCATGGCGATAACCATCGAGTTATATTTAGGGAAGATGGTGCAAAGAGCACTTATGGAACGTGAGAGATACAGCAAACGATAATGTAATGAATCCTCGACTCGGGAAATTACATCTGTTGTATATCTTGCACATGCGTCACAGTGCGAAATTAGTTCTGTTCAAAACCCACGTTTACACAATAGATTATCTTCTTATTCCGCGGTACAGTTATCAAACATTTGCATGACAAGCAAATTTCCCTCCAAACCTTCTTCTACGACTCGTGATTAGAATTTAGATACATATCTAGTCACATTATCGTTATCAACTTATTTATGAACACGGTGTTGCAGGATTTACGAACTAGATTTTATGAACAAACCCAAGCGGGTAATTGAAAACCCGCTTAATTTTTTATGGTAATCGGTCTTTTATGTCGGATTATCAGGTAGTTCCACTGAGATTGATAACAACTACTAGTTGTTACCGTTCTCAGTAATTAATTCTTATCATGTTCGTGATGGCGGACACTCCGACTTTTCACCAATCAACTCCGAACTAGTGTTAATATTTCGCAATTTTTCGCAACCGAGTTATCCTATACTTCATAACGAAAAATAGATTTTTATTCAGGGGACAGCGTGTAGGGTTGGCCTACCCACATTGTCCTAACACCACCAGACATGTGTCATCATTTTTGCGTAAATAATTTGAAATAACAATAAAAACAATTGCAACAAAGTGTACGAGCTACAATAGTAAATAGTATAGGTACAGAAAACGCCCAAGATGCCAATTTCACCTAGCAACTCTAATTTTTATCAAATCAAACATAGTGGATAATTGTAAACTTCTTTTTTTAACTATTTTTGATTACCTACGAGCGGAATGTACTACAATATATAATACACTTGGTTATGATTATTATTATTATTATTTTTTTAAATTACATTTATTTTAAAACTAAATATAATAAATATAAAACTTAGAAGTAGTTTTACACATTCAAAAATAAAATACACATAGAAATATTTATATAAAGAATGACACAAGTAATTAGTAGGTATATAAAAACATTATTTTGGATAATACATAATATTTAGTAGCATTTTAGGAAAAAGCAGTTAACTATATCACAACAATCGATATTTTCTTTCCATTTTACAAATTTCTCGGCATTGCTACAAGCTTTTAGTAGATTGGCCAATATCAGAGGTTAACTTTACACTACCCTTTTGAATAATAATAGATTTTTCACTTTGTTAGCTGTTGTCACGCTCGATAGTATATATTTAAACATGAAAACAAATATATATTAAAAAGGATAACAATATATATATATATATATATATATATCTAAGTAAAATTATTAGATAATGAAAAATTAACATATATAAAAAAAAAAAAAAAATGCCCACCCAATAAACACTTAAACATTTATTAAACATTAAATTTTGTTTGATCGAATGTTGCTAAACCTTATTTGAACAATTTTTGAAGGTTCGTGGCAATGTTCATTCAATAATATTACATGTCATGGTTTTTGCAAACAACCATGCATTTTTATTGTATTTCCCCTCTATTTTATTATTGTACTACTTTCCTGGAAATCTTTATTCCGCCTATTGGATTCAAATATCAAATAACGGTATACGATTACAGGAACGGCCGAGGAAGAGACAATTTTTGAATAGCCACAGCGCATTCAAAGGCGGCCAGAATGAGCTTGGACCGGTGGCAAAATGTGTTGTACACTAAGGTATATAACATATTAAAATTCACTTTTTTGGGCAATCAAAAATCGAACTTTGGATTGTTCATTACTCAATGGGAAGTTAACTTAGAGTCTCACTGTTTTGCCTACCCCTCTTTTGCTTAAAGGCCCTGTATATAGGTGCCCATTAGGGTGATAGGGGAGGGACATAGCCTCCTCTGGAGAATACTAAAAAAAGTGACTTTTAGTATATTATATACCAGAGTGTATAACACACTTTGACATCAGACCGAGAACGATTGGACTACTATTAAATTCGCGGTGACAATTTAAATATATCCCCTCCTTCGCCGTGCCTATATTATCGTATATTATTCTACGGGCAATTAACTCCCAATTCCAAAAGATATTTATGGCATGTAGTCACGAAAAGTGAACCTTTTTTTTTTCGTGGGTTTCCCTCTTTTTTAAACTCAATATCAATAGGTACCCACCATGAGGGATTAGGGAGGGACATGTTTTCCTAGAGTATATATTTTTAATGGATTATTCCTAAAACTGGTAGTATATAACGAGAAAAATTATAATTTATTTTGGTCTCCCCCTTCTTTAATTTATCTTATAGGCGCTAAATATTGAAATATGGATAAAATTATAATGTTTAATTAAATATTGTTTTTTAAAGATTATATTGAACATACGTTTTTATATATTTAATATTTAAATATTCATTGAAATGAAACTTAAAACATTATATATTTTACATACATTTAATGTTTATTAAACGTTTATTCATAAACATTTAACTATTAATCTTACATCAAATATTTATTATTAAACATTTTAATAATAACGTTATATCAAACATTTAACTGTTAACTTTACATAAAATGTTCAATATTACAAAATGTTTATTGGCTAGAGTATTCAAAAAAGATTATAAGTGACAACTAGTTTTAATTCTAATTATATAATTAATAATAAAAGAAGAGAAAAATATGAAAATTAATAAACCTAATACATATAATATATTAATACTTAATACGAAACAAATTAATAAACGATGACTATCGAAGTTAGATATATCACAATAATTGTTAAAATTATTTATCGTTCTATAATATGTATTGGTAAATATTGATATCGTTATTTTGAAAATTTGTTTGTACCTATATTTCAATATTATAAAAACTATTATGTTTTACTTCAATATAAATTAGTGATTCTTCTAATACTGAATATACAAAATGAATGTACGTACATATTTTGTTGGTTATTTATACTTTTTCTAAATTAAAATGAAAAAAAACTAAATTCAATTACTATGAAAATATTCTAAGATATAAAATTAGACTTAGGAGAAAATTTTTTAAATTTTATTTCTGAAATATGTTCTCTGTAGCGAATTTTGAAAATTAACGCAAAGCACAAGGTCGTAAGTTAAGTTTCTCCAATATTTTTTTAATCGAATTACTTGGCTATGGCCAATCACGTAGGAGGAATATTAGTGTGGGATATGCAATTATCATTTTTCATTTCGTACAAAACTTAAAATGGATTTTTCTATCGATATTAAGAATATTTAATTATAATTATACTAATAAAAATCGTTATATGTCTTTATTATATCTTAATTTTTTACTAAAATAATATATTTGTTTTAAATATTTTTAATATTTTTATTAACGATTTATTTGGAATATAGTTAGAATAATGTACGAAAAATCTTAAAACTGCAAAAGCATAAAACTTCAAATCCCTAAAAATTAAAGAATTCTATAAACAGCTCAAATTTAGTAAACATATTTTTGAAAAATGTTTAAGTAAATTTTTCATCTAAATGGTAATTACATTTAGGGGAAAATATTAAGTCACTAAGAGTATTATTTACAAAATTAAGAAAAAATAATAATAGTCGATTTTCCTAAAATCTTTTTTACTCTTTTATATGATTATTCAGCTGTTTTTCCTTACGTGTTAACAAACAATTTAAAAATTAATAAATGACCTCTCTAAGGTACAAACTAATTAAAACTCACTAGTGAAAAATGGATAATGATTGAAACATATCTTCTACTAGAATTTTGGAGTTTAGGTGTAAAAATTTAAAAAAAAATAATACATCAATGTAAAATCTACACATTTTTCTCTTCGCTCAGAATCTTATACATTTGAATTAAATTTTATTCATTTTATTTTTAAAAAAAATCATATCAAATACCTATACTACAGTGTTTTCATGGAAGTATTTGACAATCGGATCAACGCGAAAAATAACTATTTTACTGAATTTTATATTTTGAAACATAGATATTTACGCGTTTTTCGTCCATCTATCATAAGTCAAATATCGTATCTTCAACGTAATTTTTAGATTGGAACGGTTTGTTTCGAAAGTGTGTACATTATGTCAATCAATAAAGTTAGATACATTGTACACTTAGTGTATTGTACAGAAATTTTGTAGATATAAATTAAGAATTATTATTATTAAGACCAAATTATTACTTAAAAGGAGTGGCTGAATCGGCGTCAATCCAAGACAAAAGAAACTTGATGGAAGGTATTAAAAAATCAAAATTGACCGGTAAAAATGTTAATTCTAAATGGAAAAATGATAGTATCTACATTAACGATTATTATCTTACTCAATTTAACAAAAATTTATTTTTTAAAACTAGAGCTTTTGCTCGCCAAGTGGGTTATAAATTCACCTGGTTTAGGGATTCCAAAATTTTTTTTAAAAATAATGAGAATACCAAGGCTTGTATAATTTCTGATGAGTTCTCTTTGTCTAATTTAGTCTAAGCTTACAACCTACTTCTGAGTTTCTTTGTGTATTTTGTAGTTAAAAAATGGAAAAATTCTTAAACATTAATGGATACCTCAGCTACAAAACCAACTATTTTGACTCTTTCTCGGAATTTATCAATGTTAATAGTAGTATAAATAATAAATATGTAAATATTGTATGTTTCAATATTCGGAGCGTGAACAACAATTTTGATGAACTAACATTATTTCTAGGGGGCGACCAAAATAAAAATAAAATCGATATAATTGTACTAACCGAAACAAGGCATGATCCTCTCTATCAGGGTGCGTTTGTAATAATTGAAGGATATAACTAACATTTCTCTACAATCAAAAGAAACCAAAATGACGGTATATCTATTTTCGTTAGAAATAATTATATAGCAGATTTTTTTGAATATGAACTTTTGGAAACCAATATTGTTAAACTCTCCATTAATAATATAGATATACTAATTAATATTTTATGTATATATAGATCACCTGCTACAGATATTAATACCTTTATTAAAACTTTAAACAAAGTCATACGGGATAATAAAAAAAAAGATAACTGTACCGTTCTTATAGGTGACATGAACATAAACATAGTAGGGATAAACTCATTAAATAATGATTATCTTAATTTATTATCTAAAAGTGGTTTTGCGTCTTTTATTAATTCGTATACTAGAATACCCAAACTACAAAACCCCTCATGTCTTGATCACATATTGGTCCACAATAATGATCATCTAATTACGTTAATTAGTGCAGGTATATTACAGACAGATATTACTGATCATTATGAAATTTGTGTTCCTATAGGTACCTATTAGCAACCACTTTTCAAATAAAAGTAATTACGTTACTCGTCTTGATTATAAAAATATTAAAACATTACTAGAGGGAGAGAAATGGACTGCGGTGTATAACAAACAAAACGTGAATGAATGTTACACAGAGTTAACATTATTCTTAAATCGACTACTTATAAAAAAATTACATATATATAAAAATTTGCGATTAAAAGAGTGGATGACAGCTGGTCTTTTAAACTCTACACGCTACAAACAAGCTCTAGCTTTAAAATGTAAAAAATATCCTAACAACAACAAATTAATTATACACTATACAAATTATAAAAATAACTATACACAGATTTTAAGACAGGCAAAAAAAAAATTTTATGAGAATAAATTCAAAACAATCTCAAACAACCCGAATATAACCTGGCTACTTGTTAACGAAATCACTTGCTCCAAAAACATTATAAAAGAATACTATTAAAACTATTATAAAACAACGGCCAACTATTCGATACGAGTAACGATCCAACGGTTGTCTCAAACATTATTAACAAATTTTTTATTAACATGGGAAAGAAATTAGCAGGGAAAGCAAATTATGTTTTTAAAAATGAAGCTGTAGATGCTTGTAACAACGTTTCTTTTGATAAAAAAAAAAAGTAAATCAAAAGAGTTAGTTTTTAAATATCACATTATGATTATGATGTGTTTAAATGTACATATTAAAACAAAATGGCTTCGTAAAGAGTTAAAGAATGTTGTTCTTTATCATTTCTTTTTATTCATCTTCTACAACATTTTGGATTTGTTATACATGACAAATGCAAAAGTAAAATGTAATGGTTATGTTTTATGACCCAGTGGCATATATATCAAAGGATTATTTTTTTTGCAGTTCATTTATTTGTTGCCAATACATAGGACTATATGAATTTAAGAAAAAAATTTTAGTAAGAAAATTATCATTGTAAGCTGTGCTTGAATTAAAAAAAAAAAAATAGAAGAAGTGGTACTCTCGGGTTTTTAATAAATGAGCGTTACTTTAAACTATATATCTCGTATACTGTAAATAAATCATTATTATGGATTCTCTAGAAATATTATAAAATAGTAGAAGAGCTCCACACTCTGCACATTTTCTCCCAATAAGGACACTAATTGTAAGAATATAATATAAAATTTATTTCAGTATGTAAGATACGTAATAATCATTTTGCAATCCGAAATATTTAAATATTTAATAATAAATGGACAATAATAATAATTAAATATTTAAACATTAACGTGAAATTATTCCATGTATTTTCCGTCGTTACATTTTTTAACTTTATTACTGAAATATAAGCTTGAAAAACAATTATTTATTAATTCAATATTGTAATCTTGTTCATATATCTTGGTTTTCTGTATTAAAACGTATACCATGATTACATTCTAAGACGTACTTGGCAATATTAGATTTAGGAGGAGATTATTTTAATTTTATTTTTTAAAAATGTTCTTTGTATTGAATTTTGAAAAATTATGCGATTTTTATACATTTAAACATTGCTTCATGATGTAACTAAATATTTAGATTAATTTAATAAACGTAAATTAATTACAACTGCAGATTACTCAATAAAGAATACATACGATTTTATAGACAAAATTCATAAAAATAATATTATACCAGAATGCAAAATAAATTCATTAAATGTAAAGAACCATTATTCTAAAACACAGAGCATTCAATGTACTCAATAATAGACTTGCACATAATAGTGGCTTTAATAATAAAGAAACTAATGAAATTTTTCATTCCGTTAACATTATAATTAATCAAAAATTCGAACGCAATGAAAATTTATATTCCTAAAATTATGGTTTCATCATGAATAGTCGTTTAAATGCCTTATTATAATATACTGAATTATACATTCAAAATTATGAATTGATTTACATATTAAACCACAAAGTACATAAATAATACCGATATAAAAGCTTCTTTCAGATATATAGATGAGACTTTCAATTTACTAAACGGTACAAATAGACTGCAGGCAGAAGTTATAGTAAATAATTTAAATAAAATCAATAATAAAATCGAATTTACACTTGAACCAAAAATATACAATAAAATGAACTCCATAAATCTTACAATAGATATCTCTAATAATGTATTTATTTTTAATATACAGTATAATCAAAAAGTATGAATAGGCTCATTTTCTCCCTCCTTAGTAATTTTTTTTTAAATTATTATTTTCTTATATTAGTATGGATCATAATACACATATTTGAAGATACTTTCCAAAATTTACCAACACTCATTTTACGAAATAAATGTATGAAATTTTAATTTATAAATAGTAACCACTATTTATATATATATATTCCTAAATAATCATTATGTTGAATCTGTCATTTTTTCGAAAAACCAATTTGAAAATCGAACAAAAATATATTTAGAAGGCGCTTTTTATTGTATTATTACACTTGTGTTTGTATTTCACATTAGTCAATGATAATAATCTGACCGACAGTAGTGAATGTATTGTTGAAAAGCAGATAAAATGCAATACCTACGCGAAATGTAGGTATACGAGACGTGTGGTGTACCTGCGTAGTGTTATCTAATCCAATATCATTGAAGAAATTTTAATCAGCAATGTATACACGTTATCAAAATTTTCGAATTTTCGAACAACAAAATTATAATTAAAAAAATTTAATTATATTCTAGTCCTGAATAATTACGAAATTAATATATATATATATATATATATAATATATAACAAAAAATTAATGTTGAATACTAATACTGTATTGTACAGAAAAATATAAATAATGTCCTTAAAGAACAACATTCAATAAATTATTATATTAAGTACTATTGTAACACAAATTGGTATCAATTGAGAAATGCCGTAATCATGTATTTTTAAATTTAAATATTTCAATTTCAATTTAAGTAATACTTTTAAATTAATAATGTTTATATAAGCTTCAATAGTTTTTTTTTTTAGAGTTTAGTATTATCATAAGTTATAAATTATAGTTTATTTATTTATTAAAAGAAAAACAGGTCAGTGCCCAATATATATATATATATATATGTACAAAAAGGGATAGATACCTGACATACAAAAAAGTAATAACAACAAAATATGTTTATATTAAAAAAGGATAGACGGGTCATCATTTGCAAGCCTTGTTATACGGGTAATATGTCCATTTTTTAAATAACTTGTAGCGTAATGTGGAATAAGAAAATTAGAGTTATTGTAGTTGCATCGAACAGGGACCTTCAAGTTATTTAGTGCGAAGGGGAGTCGACAGAACCAGAAAGTATCTTACGGGGAAAAAAAGATTATATGAGAGTCGACGGTCTGCAGCTAAAGAGGATAAATTAAGAGAGAATGTAGAACTGGTGTATATAGTCAGATTGAGTGCAATTAATATATACAGCATGTTTCGCAAAGTCCAAGAATTTTTTTTTGAATTGATTGAAGTTGTCTGCTAGCATTAAATGTTTGAGGATCCCATACTTAATAATTGGTTTAACAATAGCACAATAAATGCATTTTAGAAAAAGTTGGAGAGTTTGAGTTCACCTAATATATTTTTTTTTAATGAAACACAGTAATTTTAAAGCTTTACATGTAGCATTATCAATGTGAATACGGAGACAAAGAGACGGAGGAAAAGTAAATCTAAGATCGCGTATACTGGCATTAACAGAGAACACGCTAATTACATTAATAGAATAAGAAAATGGTCTAGGAGAGCGTCTTCTGGTAAATATCATCGAATGTAATTTTTAATATTTAATGTGGAACATATAGTGTTTCAGCCCAAGCAACAAAACTATTAAGGCCATCCTGAAGTTTACGGAAATCACTAAGAGAATTATTCATTAGAAATATGTTCATGTCACGAAGAAGTTGACTATGTTTAAGATAGTAACAAGTACTATTTACAAATACTAAAAAATGTAAGAGCGATAAATTCCCACCTTGCGGTAAACTAGAATCGGATAGTAATACCTCAGGCTTATTATTGAACATACTGCAGACCTATAGCGACCTGTTCACTAAAAATTAATCTAACCAAAAAAGTAGAGTGTCACCAAACCCTGACGCTTGAAATATAATATATATAATACATAATAATTAACGTTTTAATTACATTTTCAAACAATATTTTATTAATGCAAATAACTTATTTAAAATAAGTAGTGGTTTCTTCTATACTTGTATTTTTGTAAAAATTAACATTTATTCCTCTCCGACTTTGCATATGTTGCTGTTATATGATAACGACAGCTACAAATATCCGTGCTATGAATTTTATTTATATACACCCTGGTTTTATCTAAGGATTTTTATTAACGACGCATATATACAAAATTATTAAATAAACACGTCTAAAGTAAGTTATATACATTATTTTATCACTTATATTATGCAGATTACATAGGCACATACTGGCTGGGATGTTACAGTATTATATTTAATTCAATTTTCCAACATTTGCATAATAAGTTTTCTATATTTTGATCAATAATTATAAGGGAGGGAAGGAGGAGCATAAGAGTCTTCCAAAATACTCTATCTTAAGAAAGATTAAAATATTTAATATAAATCAATACTGCACTTGATTGAATTCCAAATTTTAATATACATATACATACTCAATAGACAAATTATATTATGATTTCAATAGTTTTTTAAACTATATATATATATATATATATATTCAATATGTATATTTTATAAATATTGTAGAACTAAGTGTTTGCACTAGAATGTTCAATATTATACCATAAAATTATATAACATATTAACATGCCTTTCTTATACAGTCCGTGCGTGTCTGCTTAAATAATTAATATTACGAGTATACGCTTGACAACACAATATCACATACTCAGCTTTATGCATAAATTAGTATTAATAGTAATATAACTTAATTAATATTTAATTGTAGATCATAGTTAGATTATATATTTGATCTGAACTATTCTAATTAAAATTATTTAAATCTCTTGAAATTTCACATCAAACATAACTAAGTTGATTTAAGTATTCGTATAAAAAATATTTGATTTCAAATATTATGCCATTCTATTTTTAAATATATTTTTTATAATTATACTCAGATAGTTACTGAATGAATAAACCATTTTATATTTTGATAGATTTTCTAAACACACCTTTGGTGTATATACGATATATTATATAGTTCCTTCTTTTTTTTTTCATTTAATTTTCCTTTTGTATAATAATTATGATATCTTGAATTTTTTTTTTTTTAAACTAGTATTAAAATTAATATATTTCACCACAATCTCACTAAATTGTAATTAAAAATCATAATTATGATTTTTTTTTTTTGTTTTGTAAGTATAGTTGTATCTTTTTAAGTTTACGATTACCTACCTAATACTTATAGTGTTTTCATTATTTTTAAAGAATTAAAGAACGATTTGAAATTTTTAGTCATTCATTATTTTTTAATTTATATTATAAAATTGAGTGAATGATAAATAATTATTAATTTCCTATCGGTATTTATTGGAACGATTTTTCTAGATAAATGTTAAATTTTCGAATTTGTTTTTCAGTTCATATTATATTCTTTAGATGAAATACTTTAATATTATCTTTTTCTAAAATAGATTTTTTTTTTTAGTTTCACTTACCTATAAAAATGCAGTAATTTTAAACCATAATTTTTAACTATGGTTTCATTAATTGCTAATTTTTTTTTCTTATAGCTGTAGTATTTTAGTTCTGTTATTAGCTTAAATATATTTAATAAAATTACAGTTAAATATTATTGCTAATATTATATACTGTTAATTATATTATAATTAATCAGTAATTATTGGTTACAATATTAACTCAAAATTTTATTCTTTTTTTTTTTTTTGTCAAAGCTAATATTTATTGTTTAATTATTTATATTTTATATAAATATAAGATCCATCTTGAAAAAATAAAATTCTGATTTTTTACTACAAATTTACATACCTATGTATGGAAAATAGGATATTTTGTTACGTTTTGGAGAGTTTTTGTATATTTTCAAATAAAAACTCATAAAGGAACTAAAAATATCAAAATAGAACAAAAAATTAACGGGTACATTTTGATCCTATAGTGGATTTTTTGATAATATCTCAGATTTTTTGATCCTAATTGGGACATTTTGTTCCATTACCAAGAAAACGATCTCCTTTTCCAAATAATTTAAAGAAGGTACAAAAAATCCTCAAAACAGAATAAAATGTCTCCGATGAGATTAAATCATCACCAAGGACTTTGGTTCCGTTTTGAGATTTTTTGAAAAATGAATAGAAAATTATGAAACCGGAAAAAATTTCAACGATGGGATCAAATTGTCCCTGGAGATATTCCGTTCTATTTTGCTATATTTAGTTTTATATATTTGATTTTTAAGGAAGAATATATAACCTCTACAAATTTATTTCAAATGTTGATAGAATAATAATGAATTCCAATAGAAACAAAAAATCCTTAAAAATAAACATTATACAAATTATTATCAATTTTCTCTTAAGTAATATGTTTCTTCCAAAATTAGATTTTAACTTTATTTAATAACAGATTATAAACAACATACGATATTTAATTTACAAAAATAAAATTTACAATAATTATCATTTTATTTAATTAAAGGATGCTATACTATACCGTTGGTCCCGTTTCCAGGAAACATAATAATAACCTCTATAAAAACTTTAGTACCGTAAAATTCTTTAAATTTGTACCAAATCACTTCAGTAAAAAATGTAACTATATTTACGGCATTTGTAAAATATTTTTATAGGGCTTATAAAAACATTAAAATCACATATTGTTTAGAAACGTACATTCCGAAAACGTATGCTTTGTACTTTAAATAATAATGGGCTGATAGGTACTGAAAAAAAAGTGTTTTGACTTTTTTTAAATTGTATTACCTAATTGCTTTAAGCAGTGCCGGATCTAAAGAATTTGTCGACCGGGGCAAAAAATAATTGTAGCGCCCCTTTTTAAATTTTAATAAGCGATAAAAAAAAAAAGGTCATTCGTCAATTTCTATTAAAAATTAAGTGATCAATGGGAGATCAAAAACGTGGCGAAAAGTTTAAAAATTTTTACATTTTGCGCCCCATCATAATGGCGCCCGGGGCAAATGTCCCGATTCGCCCCCCACCCCCTAGATCCGGAACTGGCTTTAAGTATCAATCTATTGAGTATAAATTTCGTTAGTATTTTTTGTAAAAACTGCAGAATATGATAACGAAAAATCTCACGAAAAAATCTCTCGAACATCGTCAAATAAAATGGGTTTTGTTTTACGTCGATATAAAAACTTATAACTATATATTACGTGTTGAAACGATTTCGTTATAAATTCAAAATTAAGCTAGATATACCGATAGTTACCGGATGAACCCATAAAATCTGATTTCGGCAAAACGCGAAGTATGGAAGTTTTCAACGCACTGGACTTTATTCTCAAAGTTTGGCCATTAAAACCTGGGACATCCTGTAAATAAGTATTAAGTAGTATACTATATTTATAATAGTTATACTACTAAGAGGGTTTACTCATATTTTACACGTACTGTTGATGAACTTGTAAACAAGTATATTATAGAAATGGATTACAGTAAATTTAAATATCCAGACGATCATAACAACAGACGGAAAAAATAACTATACGTAAGTCTGAATCCCGTATGTAAAAATTAAATGAATACCGAAATTTTGATACGTCCTCTTGCAGTTTAAAAATTTACCTGTTTTTCCTTAATAATATTAAGTGTATAATTAATATATTATTATTTGTATAATGTTCTCAAATAACTTTTATAAAGACTCATATCGATTTTATGTATTATACTTGGCATGAAATTCGTATATTATATTATAATTGAAATATATTATTCCTCGACAAAAAAATATCTGGAAGGTCTACTTTTGAAGTCTTCTTAGTTAATATTAACAATATTATTATTATATTTCTCCATGGATTTCACTGTACATTTTGAAGAATCTATTGGTTTTACAATCATGTTGATATATATTTTATTAAATTCTAAGCGTGCTGTTTGTTTTATTTTTCAATTTTAGTTTTATTATTTTGTATGTATACACAATTTTAGGTAAAAGTATTCGAGTAGGGATTATGAGGTAAAGACGTTTTTTGAAGGAAAATTTCTTCTGTACATCTAGTTGGTACTTTAAAGAAGTAACTTTTTAAATTTTCCCAGTAGTTTTCTTATGAGTAAAGCGGAAAGCGGTACCTATATGTAATAGAAATGGAAAATAGTATATGTAATAATGTAATACATGTAATTCTAATAATTCTAATAAATTATTATTTTTTAAATTTTGTATATATTTATATATTTGTTTAAAATAGCAAATAAAATTGACATGGTCATTATATATTATTAAAATAGAATATAGAGTGACGCCATAAAATTACAGAAAATTATTTGAATTTAATGTAAAACATTATTTTAAAGTTGTATTACTTTGACCATATTATGTATAATATTACGGCAAGGTCTGTTTAAAATCGTTTTGCACAATGCAATGATTATTGATTTATCGTTTCTTTCAAATTTAATAAATTAACTACCTACTAATTTTGTGTGCTCCCGCCAGTTAATGGTCACCATTTTTATTCTATGATCTATAATATACTTACTTTACTTATAAAATGTAATAACTTCTTTGAGTTTTACTGCCAAGGAAGTTTTTAGGATCATGAGGGGAGGGGGAATTTATTTATTTATTTAAGCGTATCTACACTGCAATATAGATATTAGAAGTTGAAATTGAAGTGGAAGTCGGATAAACACTTTTCCCTTCTTCCGAAGTACTATAATAATAAACATTATAGATTAATGCTTTTCTGTTTTATTGGGCTGGCTCTATATTATATTCAATGTACATTATCATACTCTTAAATATTGTGTCTAAATTTAGTACAAATTTACTGGTTTGAAAATAAAATATTATCATCTTCGAATGAAATTGATTCAAAATACATTGGCATGACGTCGCCCGGATGGCCGAGAATGAAAGTTTTTATTTCCTATATTAGCTCGAGTTGGAGAATCTCAAATACATTTAATATACCTAAGTAATGTGATATTTTTATGGAATTATTTTTATTTCGTAACATAAAGAATATATATATTTAATTTTAATAATTGTATACATTTTCTACATATTTTTTCATATATTCTTTATTGACATAAAGAACATGGTTATAAATAATATGCATTTTTTTCGTGATAGTACTTGATGAGTAGGTACTTACACCTGTTCTATTTACAATTGTTTGGTTATTTTAATTTTAGAAATTATTCTCGTTATTAAGGCTGTTGGAGAACCCTATATTTTTTGTGGTTTTCACCAATAAGAAGAAGATTATTTAACGTACGTCCCGATATAAAATTACTGTTTTGTGTATATGTATTAATTTATTAGCCTCTTTTCTAGATTATGTAAGAAAAATATATATTATATATTTTTTAATTTAACAAGTTTAAAATTAAAACTATTTAAAATACTTAAATGTATTTGCAATACAAGAATATATATATATATATATATTTTTTTTTTTAATTTTTTACTTATTAAGCTATAAAACATTAAATATTTTTCCCACAAAAACTACTTGATTAATAAATATAAATCTTTTGATAAATTTTAAATCAATTTATTTTATAACATTTTTGTAGCTATGAATAACGTTTATTATAGAGCTGAAAATATCACCGATATTTTTTGTCATTATATAGGTATTAGTTAAATTACAGACTATTCCCATAAACTGCATATTATTTGTCCGGTTTGAGAGTGGTTAAAGTGTGAAATGTAATATTATCAAATATATAATTAAATCATATGGCCGTAAACAGTTTTACAGTATGAATAATAATTATATTTACATTGTAACTAAAAAACCTGGCTTTGTGTGTGAAAATCACTTTCTTCCTTTCCTCTTTCGAATTTTTAAAAACCCTTTCTTTCTAGGTAGGTATGTATGTCATTAAAGGAATATTCTTTGAAAATCAACACTAACATCGGTCGTTTTTTGATTATTTTTACACGTTAAACTTTCCGTCCAACTCATTAAAGTTCTAGGGGTATAGTACTACACATTTTTTTTTTCTGATATTATGTGTAGGTACCAAGTTTGGTTACATTTGCAACGGGTATTCCAATGTTATGATGGAAGTATAGTTTTGACCGGTTTAAGAGGGGTTTAAGGTGTGATATATAATAAATTCGAATTACCACGAAACACACTTCTCCCATTTCCCCCCTTAAAGATCAAATTTCGAAATTCCTTTCTTAGCGAGCGTGTATATTATTAAAAGAAGGTTATCTGAAATTTTAGTTTTCTACAATCAGTTGAATAAAAACTGAAACCAACTTTGCTCCTTCATTCGTTAATGGTAGAATTTAAGTGTTTTATCGCCACAGTATTTTTACCAATTGTTGTTTTCGCATATTTGTAGTTAGAGTGGAGTAGAGTCGACGGTAGAGTAAAATAGAGCTCAATCAAGATTACTCTGAAAATCCTAATGATGGTTATTATCTTTCGATAAGGCACAAATATGATTTTAAAGTTTCTTTAAAATACGTGCTGGTTCTATGCTTAAAAAATATTCTTTATAATTGCACTACTCAATGTCCAATATAAGTTAAAATTAATTGTTATCTATTTAGAACGATTATTATTAGTAGAGTTATTGATAACAATACCTATAATATAATAACCATAGAGTAAGATAGAGACAGCGTTAGCATACTATATCGAGGACTTTACTGCGCCCCTCGGCATGTGCAACCGCGTTCAGAGAATAAAAAAAATCTGTACACATATTCGTGGTATAATATATACGAGATAATAACACGTACGAGTAATGACGGTTAACTTATCCAGTGCAGTGGTCAACCTATATAGTATGCATACAACGTGATCTATTGAAAAATGCTGTTCACCGCTCCTTCGTGTACAGTTTTCCAACCTAAACGTGAAGCCTAAAATTGTTTCCACGGTCGATATAGGAAACGCCGTCTCATTGTTACTCTATGCTAATAACCTACAATTTTGATTGGGACGACAAGAGTTAACATAGAGTGAACAATATGAAATTTTCAAACGGTGATGGTAGAGTAAAATTGGTTTTCTCGAACGGCACGCAATTGACTATTGTTAACTCGATTTGAGTTTTCAAACGCACACAAAGTTGATTTTAATTAAACACAATTAAATGTTTTTATATATATATATATATATAGTGAACAGACGTACTGTTTTTCATAATAAGACAGTACTGTTTTTTATTGCATTGTACTAACGTTCTTAACAATAATGTCGAGTACATAAAATTGAACTAATTTTTTTAAAAACATCACAGATTAACACATATATTTCTTTATTTTTCATTATTTAATAATTCGTGTTTTATGGTTTCGGCCTAATGCATATATAAGTACAAGATATTGTTTCGCCCCTCTGGTATGAAAAACAATATAATAATATCATTATTGTGTAAGTTCCTACTGTATTACTGTGTATACCTAGTTCATATTTTTACCATTAAAAATGTATTTATTTTCAGTGTATTCGGTTTCAATGTATTTTTATCATAAAGACACCAATGACATATTTGATTTGTGTCCATGGGAGGATCGCCACCACAAAAAATAAGCATTTGAAAGATACACCCTTTATGAGTTGACCTTGTAATGAAATCATTTCAAATTTTCAGTTTTTTCTAGGATATATAAACGGGTATATGTCAATTGCGCCGAAAATCGCAGGTAAAAAAAAAAAATGTGTGGGATTATCGCCGGAGATATTTGGGGGGGGGGGGGTATACATCAATTGCGCCGGTCGATATTGAAGTACGTGGTTAGGTATACACTATTTACACATGTCGTATATCATCC
>JAIPRL010002514.1:7211-42051 GCA_025469235.1 Pemphigus obesinymphae
TATATGTACATATCCATATGTGTGTACATTTTCATCTTATAAAGTTATCAGGGCTTGAAATATGAAGTAATCAGTCTTTGTTTTTTGCGGTTTGAAATGATTTTCCTCACTTAACTCTAATTTTTTTAAAATTAATTACGTCATGGAAGTCAAAATTTTCACGTTCGAAGAAGTTCAGGAGGACATGGACTGCTTCCATTGCTTGACTTATCTATACTTTTTCTTTAGCCTCAAATCGTTCTTATCGTTCTTAACTTATATATATATTGCTTACGCGCCAATACGCTTACTTTTGGTACATACAAATTTTCGGGAGAGTGAAGAGCACGGTTAATCGAGGTTCTACTGTGTATATATATATAAACAAGAGTTTTAAAGAACACGTTTAAAATTATACGAATACAATATTTGTTTGTGTTTACCACGTAAAAATAATAAACATATAAAACATATTTTGAAGACAATAACAACATTTTCGTTAACGCGTTGTCATCTAAGAAATGAGATACCTAAGTATAAAGAACTTTGTGTTATGTTTATCTTATAATATATGATCATGAATATGGGAACGAATAATATAAGATGCCCTTGCATAATGTAAACTATATAATGTACCTATACGGACCAATAAGAATAGAAATAAAGAGTGCTCACTGCATTAAACATTAAACACAAAACACGTGCATATTGATTGGATAATATATTAAACTTATTTACTTTGGATTATTTTCAAATAATACATACACATTTTTTCATATTCCTATATATGTATTATAACGAATTACGAGCATATGTTAATTTCATATAAATTGTTTACCTTAATTATAACAACCAGTAAACAATATTTTATCGTTTCAATATATAGACATTAATTCGTTAAAAATATATATTTTAATATACCCATTTCGCCTTATCAAATGAATACGCATATGGAAATAAGCACTAATTAAATATGCAATAGCGTGAAAATCTATTCTCTAATTATTGTTGTTAAAAAAAAAAAAAATATATATAAATAAAAATACATTATTATACACCTATACATATAGCGAATCAGAATATGCAAATCTTTTTCAAATCAATTATAGTTTACTATACGATACATGTATTATGCTAGACATCGATTATATTATAATGTGTATTGAATAATTGAATATATTTTATATATGTATATATATATATATTTTTTTTAATTAAAAAAAATACGTACCTCTCTATCACTTTTCGTCGAAAAATTCGTCCAAAGAGTACAATATAATTTAACTTGGTATAAGTATTCAGGCATATACGTATGTAGGCATATTTGATTATGGGTACTATATTACATTATATATTATACAGAACGATATTATAGCTTCAGCTGTATTTTTACAAAAGCAAATTTAATTAACGGTACATATATTAACAATTGTAAAAGCTGCAGCCGTATACTCGTATATAATATGTGACATCCAAAACTAAACGAAATAAGGACTTTTATATCGTTAGAAATTTCGAAAAACAGAAAAACAAGGGGTATAAAAAATTTAAAAAATAACATTATTCGATCCGAAGTGGGGTTATCTATATTGAATTATACAAAAAGGACACAAAAACACGTATATTATATATAAAAGTACTGGGAGAGGACGTGAATCGATGGTGATTTATATACGAGTTTAACCCTAAACAAACGCGCGTATACTGCACCCTCCCCTTCACTGCACATATATACCTCCTCACCGGCGGATAACCACTGTAAGTCGATATATATATATAGTTGCAGTAGTGCAGTGGTGTTTTATTATTTATTCACAGGGCCCTTGGGGGCGCATCCCTCGGCCCCTATATATACATATGCAATTACCCTTTTGATCCTGCCCGCGGTCCTGCTGTATATTTATATATATATATATATATACTATATCCTTTTCTCCACCGTATATATATATATACACTGCTGCAGGATAGATATTCTTTTTCCCTTTCTCTCTCTAGCTCTTTCTCTTTCTCCCAGGGATCCCGAGAAATTTGTCTCTTGTTCTTTACCATAATATATATTTATATTATGTCGAGTGTCGACGCCACCGCTGGATGCCCTCCGTCCGAGCGATGGAGTCATGTATAGGTGTATATACCCTTCCCTTCTATTCTCCCCCCGTATCGCGTGTCCTACATAATATATACTTTTATGTCGCTCGATCGTATATTTAATAATGTTATATTGTCAAGTGCATCCATATAATTATATTATAATATATAAACACACGCGAATAGACAATACAGTATATTATAATATAGAAACGCGTAATGTATGCTTTACGAATAAAGGTGCCCTCACACTAAATCCCCGTGTCATCCACCGGGTAACCTGGTTTTAGGTTTGCGGTTTAATATTTTAGCCTATCGATTAATATTATTATCTATATACCGATAGCAAATTATATAATATTATTTTGAACTTGTTTATTAATATTTTGAATTTATTGTGACCTTATCTTGTTTCGAATATGATACAATGTATGAATTATATAAACTTGAACAATTGACGACATATTATTAACAAAACGACACACTATTGTAGGAAAATAGCACAACATAAACAGCGAGTACTCGAATTTTGAATTTTAGCATTTCATTTAAGCAAGGTGGAAGAGCAATGGGAGTAACAATATCAATATACTCTACATGATTCTGTGATAATAATATACCATTGTAACCACACGACGGCGAAGTTGAACATTTTTTAACTCTAAGGTAACATTTGGTATAATATGGTCGATTAGAAATATAACCAAAGTGATCAGCCATTAAATCGCTGGATTTTCAACACGACGTGTTAAATTGTTAAATTACGGACGACACGATGTAGTGTGAAGGCACACCTTAAGTGAACGAAAATTCGGTAAAAAAGAAAACTTAAATACTATAAAAAAAAAAAAAAATATATATATATATATTACAATGAAAAACAAAAGAAAATTGTCTGCCCCCCCCCCCGGATTTGAATTTTCAGGCGTTATATATGTATGTATTGGACTCACATAATAATGCGATCTGGTTTTGCATAATGTACCTACGTATACTTATTTATTATGCGGCAGCTCGCGACGACGGAGGAATGTGCGCCCTCGATGAGAAATAATAATATATTATATATATTTTTAAAAATATTGTATAGCGTCGCGACTCGTTTACAGCAATAAAACGATTCTACAAAGTACGTATAGGTACCTATAAAATATATTTTTTTTTCGTTATAATAATTCATTTCTATTCAAACTCGCACATTTTATATTATTGCGTTTTTGTAGTTGAAATTAATTCTTATGTTCGTTTCGATTTTAAGACTGCTGCAATATTTAAATGCCACGCCATCTATGCAGCTCGAAAGTATGTAATATATTTAAACGATTTTTAACTCCACGCGTTGTTAATTATAGTTTATACGTGTATGTTATGTAAGAATTTCTTTGAAAATGATTCTGGCGTATAAATATTACCTAGTTAATTAATACATAATCGTAATTTGTGTTCAATATTATAAAAAAATTAAAAATATAACAATTAGAATATCCGCGATTAAGTCGCCGACTGTACAATATTTTACTACAATGTGTTTTTTAAGCAATTCTAGATACAAAATGTAATACAAATTTAATATAATTTTATCGCTGCGTGTAATCGCGAAACTTATTCATATTCTGTCCCGGACATTCCGATCCCGATAAAAAAAAAAAAAAATGTAAAAAAATCACAGAAAAATAACCAAAGTAAAATTTGTTGTTTTACGGCAAAATTTAACAACAGGCAGGCGAGACGGAATCGAACGTTAAAACCTGACCCGTAAGGCGGTCGCAGCTTTTTGCAAAGGAACAATAATGAAAAAAAAAAAAAAAAAAAAATGTATTCGGCGACGTCTTTATAATATTATTACGATGATTTAACCCCGTGGTCGCATCTGGTATTTACTCGTATGGTCAAGTGCGTGGTCGTCGCAGTCGTTAATTTATAACTTATATGTACAAAAGTGGTTTCTCTCATGCAGACTTAACCATATATATATATACGTCAGACAGGCATATATTACTATAGTCGTTGATATAATAATGGCAAATATAATTATGGCTATACTACTGCAGTGTGATATAATATCATTAGACGCGCACATTGTAATATGTCTATAAAAACAAATAAACAAATTATTAAAAAGCTGCACTCAGTCGGCCACCTTTCAATGTGACCTTGATACAAGTGTAGGTATATTAAAAAAAAAAAAAAAAAAATAGACACATACCTACTTAAAAAAAAAGAAAATGTATAAAAACAAGAATTTGGACCGTTGGGAACATTTTATATTATTAAATGGGGTAGGAGTCGTCGTAAACGAATAATATGTACGATATTCAAACTAATCGTAAGGTATAAGTGATATATATTATTATGCATATATTTGCATAACATGAGTCACGTGCTGCGGAAGAGACGTGTAAATATAATTTAACCGAATCATTAACGTGCATTGTTAAGTTTAAAGTTTATATATTGGAAAAAAAAAATATATAATAATAATAATATAAAAATGATTACGACCCACTGCAATCGGTACGCGCGCCCAGCCGTGGCCGGCGCGGAGATAAAGTTTAATAATTACCTATTATTCCTTTCGGTAGTGCAATAATTATTATATAGATACTAAAAAATTACCTCACGGTTATCGATTTTCTAATAAATTATTATTGATTATAAATGATTTGCTACTGCCTGTAAAATGTATAACATTGTTTCGGTCGCTGAGAACACCAGATGATGATCGATGTATCTACATAAAAAAATTAAAAAAAATTGAGAACACTACGTACCTATATTATAATATCGTATTCACCGTAACGGCGAGTGTTTAAAGTTTTTTTTTTACTGTAATAAATAATAAATATAATAGAATATGCAAGCATCATTAGACGACGGAACGGAAAGGCCATAAAGTTCTCTCTAATCAGGTTGGCCTCAGGCGAAAGCACAATTATTATTATTATTATTATTATTATTATAAAATATATATTTCCACTCGACGTGTTTGCAGGCAGTTCATAAATCGTCTAATTGAAATTTAGATAACGGCACTATACTATAATATACCTACCGAGTAGAGTGCTGCACAATATATTTATATTATATTATATTATTTTTATTATTATCGACGAGCGTTTTTTTCATAGATTTTTCATACGTACACTTACTATATACACGATCGACAAGACGACGGTGCGAATTTAATATAATTTCAAAAAAAAAAACACCGCGTATATATAACCCGTCCAGTTCATCTGCGCCCTCGGTGACGTCACACGTTTAACCAAATCAGGGGTTCAAAAATATAAATTGAACAATGTGTGATACAGCTACAATGTGCGATTTTTATATTACCATGGATAATTTTATCCATACTTTATCCATATTTTAACATATAAAAAAAGTATGTTGGCAACACACATCTGTACTTCCACAATTTTAATAACCCCTAAAAATTAAAAAATTTAAAGGTCGCCAATAAGGGCGCACATGAACTGGACTGAACTGCCGTCGCTCTGTACATTCACGACTTCACGACGGATAACACTATAATGATATTAGCGAAAAATAAAAAGTAAAAAACACGGTCGTTTATTTGTTGT
Source organism: Pemphigus obesinymphae (assembly GCA_025469235.1). Classification (NCBI taxonomy): domain Eukaryota; kingdom Metazoa; phylum Arthropoda; class Insecta; order Hemiptera; family Aphididae; genus Pemphigus; species Pemphigus obesinymphae. Next base: position 12,866 of record JAIPRL010002514.1, read on the forward strand.
CGGTTTAATCAATTAGGTACGCGATTTTTACTACTACACAATATCGTCTAAAAATAAAAATACAAAAATCACCACGAGAATATTATCATGAGATCGGTGGCTGTATAATGTTGGTAGATATATCGCACGGGAGCTTATGATATACCGCGGGAGGAATCGTGAGAAACGCCCAACACACGACGACGACGTTTTGACAATACGAGAAAACAACGCTCGTGACTCAATAACGACGACTGCAATACAATAATATTCTTCTATAGTATATAGAGGTAGTATATACCTAATATAAACACAAGAAAATCGGAAAACGCATTTTGGAAATCGTCAAGTCGCACGCTTAAGGTACAATTTCTTGCCAAATTCAATATCCGACCGAGATTAAATCGCCTTCATTGCGCGTTGCAGGCGGTTTTATACTATATATTATTAGATACTGTGGTAAAAATGGTCGCGAAAGAAAATTGGACGATGTCTATTTAAGTTTGAATTGTGTTAATTTCAAACGTAAAAACACATTAACAAATACATTTTTAATGACTATAGATTCTCGGTTTCTGAATCTTGACTTAACAACTTTTGTTTTTTTAAATGGGAAGCATTCTTTTTTTAATATCATTGGATTCAGATAGGTCAATTTTTTTAAATTAATATGATATATATAATAGATAATGGTCATAAACCCAAAATTGATCAAATGACATTTCAAATTTTTTTTTTAAATTTTAAACGGCTGAAATTCGACTGATTTTATGCTTATGGCTTATATGATTTTATACGCCAAAAAGTAAAAAAATCAACCTATTAAAATGCAATGTCAAAAATTTACCTAATTTATATTTTGTCGATCATTTTATTTTTTCTGTTACTTGGTACATTTTTGATACCATTTCCAATATGTTGTATCAGTTAATATAGTTTTTAAAATCTAAAATTACAGTCATTTCTAATTTGATAAAAAGGGAAATTTTAAATGGTTGTCGCTTCAAGATGCATTCGATTTTAGCCTTTAGGTTTAGGACTAAAGTCTATACATAAAAATTAATTTGGGATAATTTGACCCAGCTGAATCTATTATCAAAAATGGGCGTTCTAATTTGAAAAAAATGTTATACTGCCCAAAACAAAACAAAAAAGGGTCAAATTTATAAAATAAATACAAAGTAGATATATGTAAGTATTTTAGTATTTATTTTTCCTCAATTACACTATGTAAACACAATTCAAGTTGTTTAGAAACTTGAGATATCCCTGAACACCGCATGACATGGAGAATTCGTTCCGAAGAGTATCATTTACTATAATACTATATGTATAATAATATACACATGAAAAATCATTAATCAATAATAATATCACACATTTATCTGTAAAGTTTCACTCGTGCAAAACGCGTTCTTCGCAGACAGCTGTGGCCCTGACATTACCACACGAGTGGCGCTCGCTATATATAGGTATATTACTATTTATTTATGACTAATTATTGTTGTAAAGTTTTTTTGTTTAGCTGTTTATTATTTCTTCAAACATTTTTTTTTTTTTGTAAATTATATAATATTATTATAATAGTACGCGTTGATAACACATCGCTCGTCGTTTGTGAATTATGATATTTTTTGATAAGAGAATAATATTCAAAAACAAAATATATTATATTATTATCTCCGGTTGAATATAAATGAGGCGGCAGTCGTGACCGAAATACCAAAGATGATTTATATCGAATTTACTGCCATAATTCGCCTACATAATATTACCAATATAATATATTGTAGTTAAGCTTGATGATGTATACAATGTGTTCCATTCAGGAGATAGCACGAAATTCTAGCTTACAGATATTACCAGTAGGTAGGGGGTACCGACGTCTTACTGAAATACACATATCGGGAAATGTATACAAGTATTTTACCCATTTGGTGCGCAAGTCGACTGGTCCTATTTTTGACACCTTCAAGTCAATAGAATTAGTTTTCTCGAGTCACATAGTCGTATCGACCATGGTTCTAAGCGCGAAATAGATTTTTTTTCAAATTTTAAACAAGCTGTAACTCGGTAAATTTTGGATTTAGAGCTACGCACCTATGTTTTTACATTAAAATGACTCGAAAACCGTTTACCCGGCCGAATATGAAGACAAGGTGTTGCCAGAAAGTTTTACATTGCGCACCGATAAGATTAAAAATGTGAAATTTCCCCAAACCGTGTATTTATCGGTAGATACCCCGGCTGCTAACCTTACCGATAAACTCGATCCACGAGTTTTAGACCGTCCGAAAGAATTATTTGATTAAAAGAAGAAAAAAAAAAAACGTGGAACATCCTATATAAATATAATATAATATACACAACAAATTGTGTTGTAACACTCCGGCTACACGTTTCGACCACTGACTTTATTATAAACTACTACCGCAACTACTATACCGTTATTATTATTAAATTTATTATTATACTCGTCTAAAAATACGAAACAATAAACCGACAGAACAACAACCAGGAGAGACGGAGAAATAGAGACGGAGCTGCAGTATTATAGTGTATAATAATAATAATAATAATAATAATAATAAACGAAAGAGCATTTGCGTATGTGTGTAGTATTTAACGGAGAAGAAATGACGGGCGTGTGCGAGGGTTAGGTTATACACACGGCTGCGGAACGGAGAGAGAACGCGCTCGCGACGCGTCATATGCGCGCGAAACAGAGCTGGTCCGTAGGCCATAAAACCAACACGCTATGGCGCGGAGGTTTGTGCGCCGCGGGACAGAGATAGGTTTTGTTGGCCGATGTCCATATATCTCTGCAGTTTTATGTAACCGAAGTCGCTAAGGAGTGAGAAAGATATTTGGTGGGTGGAGGGGAGGGGAGGGGAGGGGGGCGGACGGCGAAAGAGCGAAGGGGAATAAGCCCGTTCCCGCCGACCGCGATCGTCTTCGGGCCGGGGGCGGCCTGTTGTAATTAGATCATTAATTTACGGCGGACGTCCGAACGCGTCGAAATTTATTATCATAGTGACCGGACGTGTATATTGCCGAAAATCTGTATCTCAATTTGTAGGCCACATATTCGACGAGTACGGCACGACGTATTCCACAGTCCTACCGCGCCAGCCGTCACGAAGGTTTACGGCGCCTACCCCATTCCACGCGTGGGAAGTCAACTCGATTCGACTATAGTCTCGTTCCGCGGCCATAGAACCGCACCTGTTCTTGTAGTCGCGCGCATACACCGACGGGGGTGATATTTTGTTCCGCGCACATTTTCTTCCGATTTTCCGTTCCCAATAATTTGTTCCTATTTATATTTTTCACCAATAAAAAAAAAAAAAAAGACGCAAAGTTTGTTCTTTTTCGATAAAAATTGATAAAGAACAAATAGTATTACATTTGGATTTATTGTTCCCGATTACGCACATTTTTTTACCATATTATTAGGATAAATTGTGCCTTTTCGAAAAAAATATAATGGAACAAATAGTATCATATTATTTGTTCCTTATTATTATTTTCGAAAAGGCACAATTTATCTTAAAACAGGAACAAAATGTGTGCATAATTGGAAACAAAAATGTCTCATGGGAACAAAAAATGTAAGGGTGATATTTTGTTCCTATTTTTTTGCACAATTTGTCCGTTACGGTTTGTAACTCGGGTGCGCGATTTTTTTACTTTTTTTTTTCAAAGGTTGGTATACCAATAATACACTTTAGCGAATGTATTATACGTTATATTATTATTATTATAATAATACAATGTCGGTGACCGACAACAAAATGATTAAAATATTATTGCCTGTACGCACGGGTTTAAAGTTCATGCAGATTACCCGTAAAAATACCTTCTTAATATATATATATATATATATGATATTGCACTGACACACAAAGACGATCGAGCGGAGTGGGGATAGGTTGTGCCGAGTGCGAAATTAGCCTATTATTATAATTACCTATTGTTAAAATAAAAAAAAAAAAGAACAGTTTGAAAAAATGCGTAAATTATGCTGGGAAAATTGTGTATACTATCCGAGATACAGTGTAGATTCGAAGAATCACATTAGTAATTTGGCAGTTTTCGACGCTTCTCAACAAATATATGAAGTCTTCTCGATGTATCCGATTGGGAACAACCGAACTTGAATATAGGAATTTTCGTAGTTAGTATAGTTAGTCAATGGTAGATAGTAGAGTAGAGTCTAATCGACTTTAAGTACGAAAAAATTACTAAAAATTGTACTTCGAAAATTCGAATGATGGTTAGATAATATTTTAATAAGTATCCATCGAACTTGAAAATAATTTTTCGATCATAATATGAATTTCAGTACCTAATTTTATTATAAATATTTATATTTTGTAATTTATACTCATTTAGAAAAAGAACACGATATACTAGAAAATTATTTTTATTTGTATGTTATAAGCCATCAAGTAGAGTTAATGTTAAGGCTATCCTACCACTTTATTTTGGGAAAGAAGATCTCAAAGTAAGATCTCAACACTAAGAGGTTTTCGAACAGTTGTTAAAACTATTATAGTTAAATCGAGTTGAATTTTCGAATTAACCTAACCTAAGATTCAATATTGTAATAAACGTAAATTATCACTATTTAACCACGATTTATTATCAATGTTTTTTAAAATCTTATAATTTGATAGAGCGTACCGCGGGGTTTTTAATCAAACGGTGTTTCTTGACATTCAATCAAAAGGCACATTTGACTGAGATAATTTATATTATCACAATATCACATCATTCGAGATAAACCAATATCTACCTATATATTGTGTATAACTATAGGAATACGCACGGTACATTATCATTGACTTCCCCAGGACGTTACCGCCACGTCTGAAGATCATAATTCGAACAACTTAATATGTTGGTCCCATTTTACGTGCCAACACTTGACCTCGTTTTCGGAGGGAAAACGGTGAACTATATACAAACACAGTGATATTATATTAAATAAATCGGCAAAGAGGTTAGAAAAATGTATGTACAAAAATCAAATTTTGTGGAATTTCTAAATACGCGTCGTTGTTATAAGGTAAACACATACATTATTATAACACACGCGCTGGCTGAACCTCGGTCAAAACACTTGTTAGCTTTACGCACGGGACGGCGACTTAAAAAAAGTGTAGCACCACCTCATGCGCCATGATTAAAACACGAGAAAATAATCATTTACAGATAATGGCAATAATTATTATATTATATTCGATACCACGTCACGTGGATTAAAAAATATTGTGTGTGCGCGTGTGCGAAGCAAGTATATTGTTACACGACCCAGGTTTACTGTATAGACCCCGCCCAAAACTGTGCGCGAATGCCATATTGACGTGCAATTTATTGATGGGTAAGCGGCGGCCAGAAAAAAAAATAAAAAATAAAATACGATACTCCGCAAAATATTATTCACTCGTCTCCTTCTACCAGCTTGTCCACCGTACAGGTTGTCCCACATGTTTTTCTAGATATAGCCGAGCATTGCTATTTTTAAGAGTATTTTCGAGTTATCATTAAAAAATGTGTAACAATCGACGAGAGCCAATAAAATACAATATATACATATTACAATATAATAAAAGCGGCACACTCGAAAGTATATAGGACTGCACTCTCGAGTGGCGTACAATTATTATTATTGTTTACTATTATTAATTTTTATCTGTAATCTTCAACGTAATCCTAAAAAAAACCGTTTTCGATTGCCACCGAAAACTCGAGTATATATACGAGTACGAACACCAGGGCCATGACCTTATTATTTTGTTTTTGATAGATATATGTTGCTATATAATATGTATTATATTATTAAATTAATTCAGTGTTGGGTAGTAACTATAGTAAAGTAATGCAAATTACAAATATTTCTGTAACGAAATTACTTTTTGTATAATACAGTAGTAATTTCATTACTTATTATTTAAATTAACGTAATTGTAACAAAATCACTTTAAATGTAACACGTAATTTTTGACGTTCACTGTAGATAGATAATATTATAAACGATATAAGTATAAAATCAAGAGAAATATTAAGTTATTAAAATTAATATTTATTAATCTGGATTAATAATATTAACTATTATTATTATTATATTTGTATACCATTTGTAGAAATATTATTTTGTCATTTCATCGTCGCAAGAAATACCTTGATAGGGTGTACAACCATCAAAATGTTCACATTTTACGAAAAACAAAAGTAACACCATTATACTTTTGAAGTAATTCAGTAATGTAACTTACATTACATGTAACTTACATTACTGATGAAAATAATTTTAGTTAAGTAACATGATAGTTAATAATAAATTATATTTCTATTTAATTATTTTTTAGAAGTAATTTACCCAATACTATATACCTGTAAGTTTTTCAAACAACTACTTTGCTTTGTATAATGTGAGTAGACTATATAGAACCGAAAGTTGAATATATTCTATTTTATTCTAATTACTAATTTTTTTCAGAAAACGCCAAGAACTGCGGGTAGGGTTTACTAAACATTGAAGAAAACAAAAATGCCTTAATTTTAATGTAATTTAGAGTGACAAATTCAAATTTGTGAATAAAAAAATTGAGAATTTCATCGCTATTAAAGATTTTTATTTGATAAAAGTTTGGAACATGTGAGTTTTGACTTTTCATACAAGGATTTACAACTTTGATGAGTATTATCAAATTGTATTTTATTTATAAATTCGATGGACAATTAGTAGAGTACACTCATTTTCTGCAAGGGGTGTCAATATACCTTCACAACATACTTATTAAATGTACCAAAACATTTTTGTAATCAATTTTGTTACTTAAAACGTTCATAATAGTTTATCGTATAGTTTATCAACAAAATATTGGAATAATATTAGTCTACCACCCGCCAACCATTATTATGTCGACTGACACATCCGTACCACTCCTTGTGCGCCACTGTGGACGATGGATATAACAAGCTATTAGAAAATTATAAATATTAAATTACAAATTATTTCAAATGGATAGCAAAAAGACGTTTTTTCTTCTTCAAAATATTGGAGTTTCCGATCAAGTTCTTAGGTTACAAATTTAAAATATGTGCTTAGAATAATTACAAACAAGTTACGTTACAAATTAAATTAATTTTGAATTAAAAAATTCGATTTACGGATGCCACAGAGCCTCACCTATTCGATATCTCCGATAAAAGTTCTACGTGGAAGTATTGCTAGTGCATTTTGTAATTTTGTTTTTGGAACATACGTGACTTTAAAGCCTATTTATTCTTGTATAACAATATTATTATTGCACTGACCTGGTTTTGGGAGAAGGCGAGTCGGGACGAACGGCTGACGCTAGACCGTGTTCGTCTCTGATGTGCATTTTTGACGAGAGTTTCTTCAGTACGTCGTCCATGGTCCTCTTTGCCGTTGGTCCGCCGAGTGGAGACACCACGTTGTTGTTGTTGTTATGGTTGTGCATGAATGTGTTGTTGTTGAGGTGCATGAGATGAGCGAGTTTGTCGGCCTCGTCGGGGCCGCCTTTGGTGCGGTTGAGCCGCTGTTCGATGTCGAAGTACGGCGAGCCCGCAGCCGCCGCCGCTTGGACGCCGTCCATCATGTGATGGTACGACGCGGACAGTTGCTGTTGCTGCTGCTGCTGTGCGGCGTGGTGGCCACCGGCGTTCATGAACGCCCGTTCGTACGCGGCCGCGGCCACGGCCGTCTCGTAGAAAGCGGCACCGTGGTTGAGCGTCAAAAAGGACGCGATGTGCGGCGGCGGCGGCGGCGGATGGCCGCCGGGCAGCTGTTGTTGTGGCGGCGACCCGGTGACGTGCTGCCGGACGTACGCGGCGAACGGTGACGCTCTGAGCGCGGCTGCTGCGGCCGCCGCCGATCCAGCCGCTGACGGGCTTTCGGTGCGCTGACGTTTGTGGCTGTTGGACGACTGTCGGCCGCCACCACTGCTACTGTTTTCGCTGTCCGACGACGGCGACGGCGACGTGCCGCCGCTGCTGCTGGCCGGCCGGGCGGCCGCGGACGACGGTGGCGGACTGCTGGCCACCGTCGGGCTGCCGTAACCCCTGTCGGCCGTCACGACCGCGGACGCCGTTGCCGTTTCCATGTTGCCGTTACTGCCGTTGGCGCAAGCGTAACCGTCGTCCGATTGATGGCCGCTACTGCTGTTGCTGCTGCCGCCACTGCCGTTCTCTTCGACCTGCGCCGTCGCTGTCGTCGTCGCGTCCAGTCCGGTCGTAGTGTTTTCCAGTAGCTTGGACGGTGGCGATTTACGTTTCGATGACATTACACTGCAACAAAAATCACACACGCACGTTATTGTCGACGTTTTGTACGTTACGTATTGTTTTGACCGTTCTAAATGTTTAAACGAAATTTTACGGGCAGAACACGATTCCCGTACGATCGTTGTCCGACAGTATCATTTTTATGGCACGATTCCGTATGGTGTTTTGTCTCAATGCAACGTTGCCGCGATGAAATGGCTACAGAACGAATAATGCAGCATTATTTTTTGATTCAGGAAGCTACCGAATGTGCAAACTATAAGGATTTAATGTATAAGAGTCCTTGTCTCAGACGCACCTATAAACCGGGCAGAGTCACCCGGAGCTCACTCGGACAGTTGTATTCGAAAATATTCCCGAATCGCTCTGAAACACCGGGTCAAGTGAGTAGGTAGAGCCGCTAACAACTTAAATTAAATACGAATTAGGTTGTATTTACAATTTGATAACGTTGCGCCCGATTTTATACGGAATCGTGTCGGTTTTTCAATGAACAATTAACGTACGGAATCGTATTCTTACCCTTTTTACACTATAGGTAAACGAAAAAAGGTGGAATCACATAAATTCAATATAGTAACTGAGATGAGTTAGCAGTTACAGCTGTTACGTGGTGTTGAGTATTAATGTAACTCAAGTCGCTCATTACTGCAGTAATGCAGGTAGATATAGTTTCTTTTTTAAATAATAATTTCGTTATTTATTTTTGTTTTAATTATTTTATATAAATTTCCTTATTCTACAGAAAAGAAATAAAAACGTAATTGTAATTAGTGTAAAGAAAAAATATAATGTATAACTATTGTTAAGTAATTATATTTAACAAAAAAGTAACTAGTAACCTGACTTGTTACTTTGAACAAATAATTTACCCAAATCTATTGTTTCATCGCTAGATTAAGTAAGCTGTTAAGGAACTTAGTTAAATTACGAATCGGTGATTTTCCAGTAACTATTTTTGCATTTGAGAAGTGTTGGGGAAGTTAAATTTAAAAAGTAATTAAGTTACGTTACTAGCCACAAAAAAAAAAAAATGGTAACTAGATTACTTTTTCGTTACTTAAATACAAAAGTAATGTATTTTTTTTTTTTTTTTTTACTAAAAAATATAATTTAAGTTGATAAACCGAGTATATATAATATATATGCTAAATTTGTCCTTATATAATATATATGTAAATACATAAGGGCAGTTTTATCGGAAATTTGCCGGCTCCGGTGAAATATCATCGCATTGATGCGTATTATTTCTTATATTATATTATTATTATTGTGTGACTGTGCATAATTTTACCGTGACAAATATATTTTATTATATTGGAGGCTCGTGGTGTTCGATTAAACGGGGAAAAAAAATTTAAAAATTCGTGGGAGGTGTATTTCAATAATATATAATATTATACTACGTCATATATTATAATAACGTATAATGGTCGCGTGCACTGCTGCAATATGGATCTCAGAGCTGAAGTTCGTAAAAAAAAAAAATGCACATTCAATTTGAACACACAACGCGTGCGTATATTTATCGAGACGATTTTTTTGTTTGTTTTTTTTTATTTAAGGAAAAAATATCGGCAGAACAATATTATAAAATATATCTGCTTTTCGAGCGTTTTTATATTCTTCATTGTGGATATAATATTATGCATAGGTATATATTATTATATTTTGTTTGATTTATTAGGGCAATCAATTATTGAATTTTCACGTGGCGCTCTCGAAAAACGGTTTCCTTGAAACGTATACAAATGGTACCTTCCTCTCTCCTACACTATATCAATATATCGCTCATACTGCAGTATAATAATATAATAGTAGGTAGTATACATATACCACTTACACACGGCTAATGCATGGCTTATATATATATTGTATGTGCATGTATTTTATCATTATACTTTTTTTTTAGTTTTTCCAAACGACATTTTTATTCGAATCGCGATACAATGTCTTTTTTTTTTTAATACATATATACTCACGAGATGAAAACAAATTTAAGAGTCAAAGGAGAAGGTTATGTATAACGATCGTGCGTTAGAGGTCAAAATGTCTGTATATCTATTATAGGTTATTATATTATAGGTATATTATGTATGTATGTATGTATATATGTATGTTTATATATACGCATAAACAAATTAAGGGCAAAAAATATTAAAGGTTTTAAAAGATACGAAACATATATGAGTTCATATTATATAAGGTTTAAAACAATTTTAATATTATTTAGGTATAAGTGCAAGAGATTAAGTATAATTAGAACATCTAAAACAAAGTTTATAACCATAAATACGTGTATTTCCGTCGAGGATATTCGTGGCGAAACATACAGTATATTATATTATTATATACATTCAAATGGCACAAAACACATACCAGTTATATATTATATCGTTTATTTTTCGCAGACGTCGCTAAATAGTAAATAATATGTAAATTCGTATTTCGACGTAGGTATATATATTATGAGAATAATATTCGTTATATACCTATATACTGCACAGATGCGAGCAGCGACGTGATGGCGGAACACACGACGAAAAATGTTCTCGATATTAAACGAAAAGTGATTAGGGAAAAAAAAAGAACGGAAAAAATTTTTCATACTTAGGTAATACGCGACCGATAAAATTAAATGGTACACACACACACACATACACTATATACACTGCATACAAACACACATGTATGTAATATACGGTATATTTTTTTTTTTTTTTTTACCGAGGTTATCGGCTCGAGCCAACGGTCCGATAGATAACACACTATACCGCGGTCTGCATGCAGACTCGAATCTAACAAAACACCAATTGGAAGAGATAAACGTTTATATATATATATATATATATATACATTCGAGTATAATATTATAATATCAATCATTGTTATTTTTTTATTCAATTTATTGACGATTATTTTTGTACATAAAAAATAATAATAATAATAAACGATGACCCTCACACCTAAATGCTTCGGATTTTTTTTTTTCAATCCTCTCTTCTTGCATACACTCTGTAAACCTATACGCACACACACTGCAGTACATATTATAATGTGCTCGAAGTAACATTACACGCGTATAAATAAGTCCCAGAGACCTCATTGCCCTTAAAACACAATAAATACATATATCAAAACGATTATTTTATATTATGTATGTTATGATGGTACGACGAGCACAATAATAATAACTTAAAAATGTACTCGTACATAACACACGTATTATAAATAATGTTCTTCAAAAAACGTTTTTTTTTTTTTTTTTACTCAAATCGCCAATTAATTCCCTTAATGTTGCTTTATGACAATATAGGCATTTTCGCTCTCGTCCTTTTCCGACCTTCTCTCTCTCTTCGTCGCACATACTCTGCACGATACTCTATCTATACTATATTTCGTCACCATTCAATATGTTATAGACCTCGTTGTCTTATGTTATATTATTACAACATACAAGTCATATAAACGACACTCATACACGCGAACAAAAAGAATTATGATTTGGACAAACCGATTTTTTTTTTCAACTTAAATGTCACATTGCACTCAATATCGCGAACGAGTTAATAATACACAGTTAATATTTCGAATTTTTTTTTTTTTTTTGTATTCATTACGAAATTCCGTTTTATCTTATATTTTTAATAGCTGTGTTTTTGTTTTTTCAACGTAAATTAATAGATACCTCTATAATATAATAAATTATTAGGTATTAATGTTTGTTGGTTTTTTTTCACAACTTTAATATTTTTCAAATAACGTCAAGATTTTGGTATGGAAAAATATAGCAGTATAATTTGAATAAAGATAATAGCAATATGGGTCTTCAACGTTTAAAAGCACTGCATATTTAAACAAAAAACGTAAATCGATTAATCGCTGCTGTATACGTATATACCATATTGTATATAATATAATATAGGTATACTATAATATAACTGCATTATTAAGCCCGGTTAACGAAATCGGCAAATTGTGTTGTTCAACGCGTACTCAATTCTCGTATTATTTTTATTATTATCAGCGTTGGTCGGATTTATTTTTCATTAAGTATATTATTATGTAGGTACCTATACATGTAAATGTACTTAATAACATTTCTTAATTAATAATTAATATATATATACACACACACACACACGAAGAACGTTTTATTGCAATAATAATAATAATGATAATATACGAAAATTTTACGTAATCAATTTTCATAATCCAATATAGTGATATATTATTATACAATCGTCGCCTTCAGTCCGATTTACATATATATATATATATATGTGTATTTTATAATATATATATATATATTATATGTACACACGAATACAAATTTCATACACTAAGTGTTATTACTTATTACGTATAAATTATATAGACGAATCGTTAATTGGATGCAAACAGTTGTCGAGGAAGGTGGTTTTTCGCCGCGACGGCCAAGACACAGGAAATTAACGTCATTTCCCGTGCATGCACACACGTCTTGTGAGACGTCGTATAGTAACATACGATTACAAACTCGGTGCACATTCCATTATATATATATATATATATATATATAATTTTATATACTATATTACGTATATATTATATATATATGTACATATTATATATGAATACATATGGTATATTATGATCTAATATTTAGAAGAGTAATGTACAAGTGAATAGGACCGACAAACGGGATACTTTTATCCACTTTGCGACACCTGGAGAGATTGACCGGGGGAGAGAGGGGGGGACGAGAAAAGCTCATAAACCATATTATTATTACGTGTACACGACCAATGGTTATATTTTTATGTGCCAACAGAATAATATTGCACGGTAACCTTATCGACGTACATGTGCGTATAGGCGTATTCGGTTTGTCTGTTAGATAATATTATATAGTACCTATATACGTACACATTATATTATTATGTTATCGGGGGAAAAAAATTACAATTTTTAGATAATGATAACACATATTATTTATTCTAGTCATTGTCAACGTACAATATGACTATACAGAACACATCTGAAAACAATGAATGTTTCGTAGATAATATAATTACCTAGTTAACTGTTAAGCAATAGTAGATCACGCATAGCGGTAGTAGGAGGAGTCTTGAGAAGGTAAACGGCAAGAGAAGGATTTAAAGATTGAGGAGGAATATCAGTATAGGAGTTTGATTTCGGAGAAACGGAACACGAAAGGATCCGAGGTGAGTGTATGACAAGTGGTGATGAAGCGGGTGAGGTCGTAAAGAGGTTCGAGTATTTAGGATTTGTTCATAGGTATGAAGTACACGGATAATGAAGTGTAGACGCGGATGAGGGGATGAGAAGCGCAAGGTATTTTGTGTGATGAAAATATCCCCAATTACACAAAGGGGTAAATTTTAAAAGGCAGAGATGAGGCTTGAAATGGTGTACGGATCAAAATGCTGAAGAATAGATAAGAACATATAGCTATAGCTCAGAGGATGAGTGTAGCAGAGATAAGAATGTGACTAGAGAAGAAGAAGAAGAAGAAGAAGAAGAAAAAAAGTAAGTGTTACTGTGATCACTGTAGTACAATTTATTAGTTGATTTGTGTGAAATCATATGTAAACCATGTCCATTTGTTTATGGATTCCTATAACACAAAACCCAAACGGTCAAACCCCTAAGTGGGTACACGAGATATTTACCGAACCGATACAATATTTAATCTAGGGATGAGAAAGGTCGTCCCTGTATCTTCCTATTCACCGACTGCGGGAAAGGATAATATTATATACATGTTGTATTTTGATTTTACGATTTTCAAACTCTGGTATATATCGTTCGTCGCCATTGTTGTTCGCATACAATAATAATAATAAAGAATATATAATATATATACACAATAATAAACCCAAACGGGTAAATGTTTACACGCAATGCCGCAGTCGCTCATACCGCCAAGTGCGGTTCCATTAAAAATTTCCTAAGTTATTTAAACTATACCTATAAAAAAAAAAACCTATGTAAACAATGTGTACATATATCCTCTTGTGGCGTGTGTCGTCCACGTGCGGTTCAACGAACCGTTTACCGAATGAATTTAAAAAAAAAAAAAAAAAAAAAAACGAGATAAAAACAACAAAATCCTCCCTCTGAATCGCAAATATGGAAGTATTCGCTTTGATGATGACATTTGCTTGTTTCATTTTTTACTCTAGTCAATGCACAACTACAGAACAAAAAGTCACGTTTATAATATATGTGTGTACGCACATTACACATTACATACGCATTCTTTTGACGATTTTGTTTTGTTTGTATCGAAACATTTTCGTGCACGTTAACAAGACAATTTAAAATATACAAATTTAATCGCGACGAGTTAACCGTATGTAGTTATATACGATTATATATACGTATATCGGCGTTATAGTTCACAGCTCGCTCCCTGCGGCAACGAACTGCAATAATAATATTATTCATTATTGCATATAAGCGAAACGAGATTAAAAAATAAATACAAAATACGTAAGAGAAAAATTTCGTCTAACGAAAGGGGGAAAAAAACTGAAAATAAAATGCGTAATATTATATTTTTATGAATCCCGCAATGAATAGAAACGTCATCTCAAACAAGTCCTGCTCGCTCCTGCATCAATATAAATGCGCATTGACAAAACGAAACGTGTAATCTACTGATTGAGGGCGTATATATTGGAAAAGTTCAAACGGTTTTCGCTCTTTATTGTAATTATTATTTTCAATAAATATATTTATCCGCAATATGATATTTCTAATCACTCTGAAAGCTCGCTGGTCGACTATTCTTTTCTGCACTATCTATAGGTATATACATAGAAATATCCAATGGTCGTACGTTTGTCTGTTGATTTCACAAAAAGGGATAAAATAGAAACAACGGCTGTTATAAAAGAAGGTATAAAAACGTTTTGAGTATAAAAAAAATAAAAAATTAGATATTTCGTTGTATAATATTGTAGGTTGTTATATTGTTTTATAAAAACTTATCAAAAAATAAATTATATCCGATGTTTTTTTTTCAAAACAGTATAGGTACTCATCACTCCGTAGTCTGTATATATATATATTACAATAGGTTCTAAGCCAATTATCAAATAACTTAATTATCGATTTGCGAAACAAAAAAAAAACACTTGACGAGTTACACACTTACACCCAGTGCTTCAGAAACGGTGATAAATATATATAGGTGGTATATACTATATAGGTACAATGTAATAATAAAAATATTTCAATTACAGTGTTCAGGTACTTATAATATACAATTATTCCAAAGGTTGACGTTTCACATATACCTACAAAAGTAAAAAAAAAAAAAAAAACAATATAATAATTAATAATACCTCAACATATTTATCAGTACGAACTTTTAAAAGATAAAAAGTAATTAATAAAAAAAGATTATAGTAGGTATATTACAGACTCTAGTAATCGGTGATCTAGGTCCAATTGAAATTGATATATTAGGTATATATATTATGTTTAATCGTTGGAAACATGTAAAAATAAAAGTGAAAAATAGCAATAAACCCATTAGATTTCACTTTTTTGTACGTTGTGGCTTTAATATAAACTCGAATCTTCGAGTTTCAAAGTTCAAATTAGAACTATATAACCATATTATATTTTGAAGGAATCGTATAGAGTGGAAGGGACATATAATTCGGAATATTGTTCATTTTACCGATAACATAACATAGATAATAACTGCAGTAAGAATTTTTAAATAATCTAAAGTCGACCAATTTATATATTATTACCAAATGTAAAGGAAATTTCCACTCATAAATTGTAAATATTCTTACCACAGATTTGAACTGCGCCTTTATTACCTCCCGTCTACTAAACCATTCATAAAATAGATATAATGGAAAAAACCGTCACATTACCTTTTATTCCATATTTATCTTTCATTTGTTGCTATTGTATCTTTTAAATAATAAAAAAAAAAAAAAAAAACCGCGATAAAAGGAGTAATTTAGGTATTTAGTGTAATACCTACTACAAATGTCTGAGGTAAGGTTAGCGCAGATATCTATTGGAACAAGCGCGATTATACATAATTTCTCACATGATACTAATTTTTCTTTTTGTCTGAGGGTTTATCAATTCTCATATACATAAGTTCACAACGGTTTTTTTTTTCTGGTTTTAATATTCTGTTGAAAACTCGTACAATGTTTTGACATTGTTTCGGTATATATATATATATATATATTGATAAAGGGAGAAAAAGAGAAGAAATTCTACATACACACACATATATCGTATTATACAGGCGATGGTTTTAGGCCACAAATCAAAACGGTTAAAACGGAAAAATAAACGGTCGGGCCGGTCGCTGCAGTAGACGTTTACGACGTGTTAGAAAACCACAGTGCACTTCCACACACGGTCGCTCTGCTCTGCGAATTTCAACAAGTAATTTCTTTTTAACAAATGTATTATTATAATTATTTATTTATATTTTTCCACTGACTACGTGTGCATATATATATATTGTATACTCGTATATTATATTATGATATGTAGGCAACAATAAGTAACGCGATAACAACGCAAGCAAAAGATATATATCGATGATAAATGCGGTACAATTTTATGGGCTCGTAAATTTCCTAGACACACCACATCGTATATTGTCTCTGGTTGTTTTCGGCCGGCAATAAAGCAGAACGAAAATTAATGTTAATCGTCCGCCTGTTGCTGTGTAATACAAGGAGCAGGCAAGCAACAGATCATAATAATATATATATAATAGTGTACCGGGTAAAAAAATTTCTACAAAAAATATAAAAGACGGATTCTAGAAATGGTCACTTACAAACATGCAATAATATAATATACACGACTACATAATATACAGACACGAATAAAAAATCTACGCACAATACGGTTGGCAGGATAAACCCGTCGCAAGTTTCGCCACGTTATTTATAAAAATTAAACGAAAACGATTTTAATGCTTATTCAAAATTTTAATATACCTACCGAATGAATCAAAGTTTCAATGTTATCATTAAGGGTATATTTTATATCTAAAAAAACAAACTAGTGAAATAAATTAAAGTTCACTAACTGTGTTGAATGGGATTTAAAAAAACAGCAGATTTTAGTTTTCCTTTTTTACGCGTGCTATATATAACAAACCGAGCACATTATATACAAAACCCGAAGAGCATGCATTCCGTTATTACGAGGGGTTATTATATAGGCAATTTGAAGAACATTTTAAGAAAAATTAAAATCTAACAACGGAAAAATGTTTAAATACATTTCAAAACTGTTGCGAAATCATAATATTTGCATAAAAAAATGTTCATATACAAAACAAAATAAAAAGAAATTTTAAAGTAATTTGAGTTAGCAGATCTGTTATAGAATTAATTGTAGATAACAGTATTTCATATAGACATCAACGTCAGGATCTTATATAAACCAGATAGGTACTTCATATATTCTGGTTTCCTTGTATATTCGATATACATATCTTGCATTATTGAAGGTATAAAAAACTTTTCTTTGTTTTATATTTACTCTAACTTTTTTCATAATTAATATTTCAAAAAACATCGATGAGATTTCAAAATTATTTTGAATGTAAAAATTAAATTAACTAATACAACATTTATTTTCCAATTCAAGTAGTGCCGAGTAAGTAAATAATTATTTCTAAATCTATATAGGATATAGATTATAATAATATTATGCTGTTTATGCAGATATGCCTAAATATATAAAACCTATTGTCTTAATAATTTAAAGTCTTTAACCCTAATATGATCATATTTCATATTCTGGCGCAAAACAATTATTTATTATCTATATAATACGAATAATTTATTGTCATAACTCATGAGGTAATCAATTTCACCGTCAATTTCAATCGTTATAAATCATTTATTTATAACATAAAATATGAACACATTCTGTGTAATTAAAAATGTTTTTTTAAATTAAAATAAGAAATGTTTAAATGTTCATAATTTTTTATATATATACCTATTACTTAGTGTAGCTGTGAGAGTTTCAAATCGATAATGTAAGGTATAGGGTACCTATACATAATATCTATTGTCGTGATTTACCGTAATATATGTGCATTTAGACATGGAGACCGTACGAATTGAATAAAATAACTTTCGAAATGATTAGGACTTGTGCCAACTGATGATTGTAGGTATAAATTAAAATATTATGCCGATATATGCGTGCATGTCATCGTCGAGAAATATATGGAAATTCGTACGAGAAATAGGGTAAAATACGAACGCAATTCATACACATAACGTACGAGATATTTAGCTAAATTATGCATAATTATATTTTCATATATTATATTGAAATGGTGGGGAGGGAGGTAGTTTTTTTTGCTATTGACATTCACTTAAGTACACAATATAAAAGCGACGAGACAATGAATATGACAAAAGAAAAAAAAAAAAAAAACGACATAATAAATAAACCAACACTATTTGTCGATTCCCCCTCTTTTAGGGCATTTTCTCTCTTATATATATATATTTTTTTTTTTCTGACACCATCCGGGACTTTTTATATAAGAGTATTTATTTTTTTTTGTCGATGACAAATGATCCGGTAAACGGTCGAATGTTTTTCTATATAACACTGCAAGAACGCTTTTACTGCACTACTATATAATACCCATATAGCTCCCCCCCACACAAATCATCCGAAAGTCTTTGGGCCGCGCGCGGCGCTCACGTATAGTACACGAACGATGCCAATAGACATACTGTATCTGCAGGAACCGATTTTTTTTTTTTTTTGATGTATATACACGTCTCTTTCCCCGATTACCACAGCACACAAAACGTATATATGATTTGTATTATACGACGTACACGCCGATGGTCCGGGAAAATCGTAAAGTTATTTTTCTTTTCTTTTGGCCGCAAAAAGGAAACAAAAACGTCGATGGTGCAGGATATCATCCATTATTCATCGTCGGATCCTACACGGTACACATGGCAGTGGCGACATTTCTTCCTCAAAGTGTAAGTGTACGATATATATATATATATATATTTCTCATATATAATATGATGTGTACGCGCGTGTGTGTTTTGTTTCCATTAAAAAGCAAATGCGGACCGTCTGCTGAATGATATAAACCCAAGAAAGCGACACCGATATTGCTTCGGTGAACGCGTATAACATCCTCTCGGCAAACACTGATAGTGTATAATATTATATATCTATATACTTGAAATGTAGATGGAGGATCACGGTAAAAGAGGACAATTATAATATATATTTATTACATATACGAATGCACAAGGAATTAACCGACGGACGTCATAAACTGTCAAATATTTCGCTCGGAAGATATACCTCTATACGCGTGAAATATAAAAAAAAACTAGAAAATTGTATAAATCGAAAAAATACATCATTTTTTTTTTTTTTTCATTTCGCTGTACCTACATAAAAATATTATGTAAGATACGTCGTGTGTCCGCGTGTCAACGTCGACAATATATAGTCATATACTATTTCGTTTCGTTTTACCAACAGATATCCGTGATACTTTCGAAGTTCAAACTGTACATTGTGTGTATTGAACGGATAGGTACGGTACAAAAAAAAAAAAAAAAAAAAAAATACAAAAACGCGCACATTAAACGGATATTTTCACAAATTAAACTATTCTATACTAATTATATTGTACATATCACTATCGCCTGTACAGTGAGTCAATTAGTAGAAAATAGATTTCGTTTATACGATTTAAATACTATAATATATTAACCGACGCCTGTTAATAACACGCGAATTATCTCGTAAATTATAATAATATTATATATTTGCGACGTTCCTCCGCGTTTTCTATAGAGTGAACTAATGAATTCATAACAGTGTGCCTATAATACGTAATATCATTATAAAGGGGGCGTTCGAGTAATACGTCAACACATTTTTCGCCTTTTTAGACCCCCTCCTCCCCCTTGTCAGCAATTGTCGGAAAATGTCCGACACCCCCTACTTTAAGCATAAGTCCCACGACTCCCCTCTATTAAAAAAAAAAAAAAAATTCCGAATTTTATATGAATTAATTAAAAATAAATGAAAAATGTTACATATATATTTTAATTTTAATTTTAATTTTTTTTATTACTGATGACGTCAGCATGGTTCTAACCTCTTCATCCCCCTTGTCAGTAAATGTATGCACACGACAGACCCCCTCCCCCTAAGCGCTTACGTAATACTTGAATAAAAATATCGATTTAAGTCTAGTGAGATTTCAAGTCAAACTGGCACAGGCCACTGGCTAATCATCAAAATATAATCAATTTGACGAATATTTTTGAAAAATGATTAGATTTTTAATATTATTTAGCTACAAACGGGATCGTGAGCGGACCGTGTCACCGGAAATAATCGATATATAATCAGGGCAATTGGCCGTCGCGTAAGTGCACTCGGTTGATTACCATTGTCGTTGTGTATAAGTACAATGGGCCGCTTTGAAGTCTATTATTATTACAGCAGTAGACACATATGGTCCACAAACATTACGCCGTTTGAACCGCATTCGTATAGTGTTTACAGAAGAGCAATAATACACGTAATGTATTGTTATTAAAACATGATATTATTAATAATAATACACGACATTTCATAAAATGCTTTTTGAACAGAGCATTTATACGCCGAGAACCAAAACAAATAATGATCACTAAACGGTGAAATACGCAAATAAATGGCAGGTAGACAGCACAAATGCAGAATGCATTTTTTTTTCATGGAAATTAAATTTAAAATATTTTTTTTTTCTTAAATATTCTTTAATCGCAACTGTTAAAACATTTTTATTTTTAAAAAATGGCAAATATTATCATTATAATATTATATAGTATATTCCCCCCCCCCTATGTATTTATATAAAATTATATATCTATTTGGACGCTTATATGGCAGTATATAATATATATATATATATATATGTATGTATGTATATAACTGAAATGCTGGGCCAAAAAAACGGAATATATTATAAATAGCAGTTAGAAAAAAAAATTAAACAGTATATATACGAAAAAAGAAATATATCGTTTGTAGATGATACGAAGCAGATAACTCGCGTTCGTTGTCGCTGTCGTCGTTTGCTGGTAGATAAAAACACGATGATAAGACATATATAACACTGCACCACCCCGACGGAGAACTACTGTCAAATGATCCATGCCGACCGCATGACGCGACTTTAACCTTTTTGTCAGTCTCGAGCTAATTGTCCGTCAAGACTCAAGACCCCAATAGCTGAATTTACTGCATATAAACACGTTTCAAGGGGGGTTATTTTTACTTGAACCGAAACGGAGAATAAACTGATCTTACGATATAGAAAAAAAAAATTTTTTTTTTTTTTAATGAAATATTATACCGATAACGACGGCCTTGCGCGAAGACGAACAAAACTTTGATTGTCAGTTCTATATGCTTATGACCGACACGAAAACTTCGGTTACTCGTAAATAGGTGTAATTAAGAGATGTTTTTTGTCTAGAAAAAAATAATAATAAATCCATTTGAGAGTGTTACACACCAAATGAATAACGAGTGTGTAGAGCGACACAATTAGTCTGAACAATAACGCGTGGTGTTCGAGGAGCTTTGAAAACAACAATAGACAACGTTTTATGTGTTTTATTGTTGGTATTTTTTTTTTATTTTTTTTTTTTTATTTTTGGCTTAAAAATATACTCGAACTACACATATGGGTATTATCTCGAATTGTACATTGTAATAAATAATATTAATAACAATCGAGACTCATGACTATTATATGGTCAAAAAAAGGATATCTACTATATTCTATTAGTAGATATACATAAGTTAATATACGTAACATTTGAAATATGATAACGATAAAATAACAGGAATTTGAATGGAGCATTGTTTGTGTTATCACATATATATGTATACCGTGGCCCTAATGCCTAACAAACAGATTTCACACATCCTCTATATACACACAATTCATACAATTCCACATAGATAACATTATATATATATTGCAACCCAATCGGTGAATATGTGAAATCCGCCTCTCGTTTTATAAATGTAATTAAAATACATTTGAAATATTCTGCAGTACACGGTAGGAAATACAGTAGGAATGAATAATTGTTTAAATATTTATTAAATATGTATAATATAGGTACACCTACCTCGAAAACATACACGATTTTACAATTATTATTTATAATTATTATTGTCAATATAAACGGCAAGGGATACTACTGCAGCAGTATACCTACTATACGTATATAATATGCGCCAGTAGCTATGAGAAAAAAACTCGCTTAAAAAAACTGTTAATTCCAATTAAAATTAAAAACATTCGTGATGAAATCGTGTTTTAAAAACCGGTCGAGTTGATAACCATCGGACACATTTCGATCTAGTCGCGATACATTCGCGTTGCCAAGTATATATAATATTATCTACGCAATATCTATATTTACCTAAATATTATTCGTTTCACTGTATTGGCATTAAAAATCGAGTTGATATATTAGGCATGTGCATACATATCGTACATACATATCTATCTATGCAAAGATTATCGCGATTTCGTTCGTTATAATGTACAGTAGTATAGATGCAATATAATAATCCTGCGAACGCGTTTTATCCACTTTTATTTATTTAGCATAATATATAGGTAATATACACAATCGCACGCGGGTAAGTATATATTATACACATTATATATTTCGATTAAAACATATTACAATAATTACACCGCAACGATCGAGAGAGTGGTTTTATACGCGATACTCGAACGTGTGAAGATACTACTAGTGCTAGTGTACCAATATACCTATATTATAGGAATATACGACGTTACGCACATTATTCAATTGTCGTTAAACGATTATAATTTTCTGACGCATTAGTGAAAAAAAAAACTAAAGAAAAAACACCCATCGAAAAGCCCGTGTTGCCCGTGTGTACGCGTGCATTATAATGGTATATATTGTTTGTGACCGCGGATTATCGAGTTATTATAAATTTCATCGAATATACATAATACTGCGCGGATTATATTTTTTTTTTGCGTTTTTCCAAGTGGTTTTTTTTTTTTAAATATTTGTATACGTCACTTTTTGCCGCACATACGGGGACACATTATACACGAGATAAATAGCAATAATATATTGTCTTGCAGTTATATATACCGCGCTATATACCACCGGAAGTGGATTTACAACGAACGCGTTTTGTCATAACGTACGCGTACGAAATAATGGAAACAAGAGGTCCACGACGCGTATTTTAGCCGTTTGGATAAAAATAGTGTTTTTAAAAAAGAAAAAAAAAATGTGTTTGGAAAAAAAGTGGTTTAGTCACGGATTATACGAGTCCGTTCCTCTCGCCCTCCCACACACATACACATACACACTGTGTCATATACACACACACACACATCATACGTATTATATACTGAGTGTGGTTTATGACGGATCAACACACACACACATACTGCTGTTAATGTAGTGCATTTGCACACACACACACACACACATATACAAATATACACAAACTTTATATAGAACAAAGGCTTTTTTGTTTTTCAAGAAACTGCAACATGGCCAGAGATGCAGGATGACACATCTGGTGAACATTTCGAAATAAAAGTAAACGCCCGTAATAATAATATATATTGTATACTTACAATAATAGTTACTACTATTATCGTTTTTATGTTATTGTTACGGACAACATATTATACCGCGTGCACCCTATATATTATATACGTATCACAATATAATATGCTGCTGTTGTCGGAGTCCATATAATATTATGTCTTGTATTGTACACAGCTATTTCTATACGTCCGATGTTCTCTAGCATATAGCCGTACAACAACACAATAATAATAATAATAATAATAATAATAATAATAATAATAATAATAATAATAGTAATAATAGTATAAACGCATTCGTTTATTAAAAATAATAATAATAAAGCGGCCAATATTATACGCGATGCATTTATTGTGCATATTATATTATACACGAAACGCCGCGGTTTGGCAGAGATAAAACACAAGCAAATTGCTAACATTTTAAATTGGTCGTATCTCCGGCGTTCGTCGCGTAGCTATACTGCAGAAGTAGCTGCCTCCGCTTCGCCCGCAGATAAATAATGTTATATTATTTTGCGCAAAGTGCCAGGAAAACGTGGAAGCGATGAGATTATTAATATTATTATTATTATCATTGTTATTATTATTATAATAATTATTATTATTATGTCAAACCGATCATCTATAGACGAACGAGCTTTTACGAGCAATAAAACGAACGATAATAATAAGACGGATTTACCGGTGTTTGTTTTATCGTATACATTTTAAATTGAAAGGATATAATATACTATTTTAAATCCTTTTAACGCAGGCGCCCGCCCGTCGCATTGATGCATATACGCGCCTTTTACACGCCGTCCGTCCGTCTTGAGTATTGAACTCAATCCAAAGAAAATAACAAAAACCTCTTTACCGCCGCAGACGGATCGTTTACAGAAATAGATACCTTTTTAACACGACCAACCCTTGTAATAGTAGTCGTCACGATATATACATCGTTCGGCGTACCTTATAATATATAATATATTGTTTGGTATCGAGACGTTTTTTATTTTTCGAAAGTCAAGTAGTTTTAGAAACCAAATTTGTTTTAAAATATAAACGTTTTGGTCTGTTTTCGTTAAACACTCATTAAATTGCAATTATCCATTTTGTATGTGTAATTTTAAAATTACGTTCAAAAATTAAGAGGACGTCCTGTCGTTCATATACAAAATTTCAATGAAAAACTTGCAATATAATTTTTCTTTTTTATATCAACTTAAAACATGTCAGAAACACGAAACAAAAAATAAATTATAGTTAATAATATTGTCGAGCGACCTAAGTAGTCTTTTTTCAATATATTCATTTATGTAATATTTATAGTTATTGAAAAAAATCAAAGAAATTGATTTTTTTTAACAACTCATAAAACGTGTAAAAATCGGCTATGTAGGTGGCCAAATAAATTTGTTTTTTATAATTTATTTTTCATTTCATCTTTCTATGATATTTTCAAGTTGTTAAAAAAATGGAAAATTCATAAACATGTTTTTTTAAACAAGTATCGCACTTACACAACAATAAAAATGGTATTGACACAGGATTATTTTAAAATTAATTTAAAAATATATTCAAATTGTTGAATTTTCATTTTTCAAAATTCCACAAAAATTGCCTATACAAAACCCCTTAAAAATTGAGTGTACGACGTCCTAATAATTTAAATTGTGATTACGATATCAACTAAATTACATTATATACCTATAATTTATAAACGTTATATTATTATAAATTAAGACATCTTGTTTTCTAAAATCTACATCCACATCTATATATTATTATAATATTATAGTATAACACAAATTCGGCGAACCGTATAGGCAATTTAAATACAAAGCGTTCACTTGTCAAGCAGTATCTAATTATATCACAACAAATAAAGTTTGAAAAAGTCTAGAAATGGATATACAACACAAATATATTTTCAATATATGGTATTAATACCATTCTTTATCAATAAATCATTCGGGAAGAAACATTATAAAGCTAAAAAATGTTTAGATACCTAAGACTTAATACAACAGTAGATATTATATAACGAAACAAGTTGAGATAAATTTACAAGGTAGACATTGATAATTATCGCGGGGAACTTATGAAAATTAGATTTATAAAAAAAAGTAGAAAAACTTACCTATTTTATATAATTATTTATTTTCTACTAAATTGAAATGTTATGTTACCATCTATTATACGTATTATATGCATATTAAATGTGAATAAAATAAATCATAAAACGAAAATTTACTTATTCAGAGTCAAATAAAATTTCGGTTTTGTATTTCACATAATTTGTAGATCAAACATTTTCATTTATATTTTTTTCGAGAGGCAAGTAGTAAGCACTGTAGATAATAGTTTTGGGTGTTAGATTTTTCGTGGATGCAAGTGTAACCGCGACAAATCACATATACAAGTGTATACTTGTATACACTTGAATTCGGGACGCAAGTAGTGTGCCGGGTTATTCACGTGAAGCAAACCAATATTCAAAATGTAAAAGATTTCTGAATCCCAAAGATGTTCAGTAAAGATTATCAAAGAATACCAGATATCTTTAGAGATTTCCAAATATTTCTAGAGATTTTTTATTAAAAACTCTCAAAAGTAGGTACTTTAAAATGTATATACCGATTTCCAGCAGTGATTACGCTCCCAGTTAATTATTATGATAAAATTTAGAAAATATTAACTCTAGAGACTTGTTAACTTGATAATACTTGAATTTTAATCCCTGTCCTATCCATCCCATTGTTATTAAACTTGGGACTAAAACAATTGAAGTTGGATTTTTTTTAAATCGTTTGGTAATTGTTATAATGTACACAAAATTTGTTACTTAATATTATATAATATAAATAGTAAATGCCTATATAGGTATAATTCCAATAATGTACAGTACCTATTTTTTTGGTGAAAAACAAAAATTTGAAAACTCAAGAAACAAACAAACAAAAAGTTGTTTTAACATGTTGAAAATTTGTATGTATTTATTTTTTTTTCTTATATAATGTGAGCTGATATGTCCAACAATAACCGACTATACTATGGGACGACTATAGTAACGTATATATATGGGTTTTACGGACGAAAAACGAATATTGTTCGCAGTGCGCATTATTAGGCTGCAGCATATGGAGGCTATAAAGTCAGTTGATTTATACAAATTATCACGGATGAAAATATACGAAATTTAACGGAATCGCATACACTGCTGCTGCAGACTCCCAAAGGGACGGAATTAGGGCTGAACCTGTTGGTACACAATTGTAGAATTTTTGTGTTTTGCTCTTTATTTATTTTTTCTGTTTCCCACGAACACATGTTGCACGTTAATAACACATGCAGAAGTGGTGGGTTTTTCGACGACGGTGACAGTACCCGGTTAGGTACGATACCCGGTATACTATTATACACAGGAAGACACTAAACAAAGGATTCGCATTTCTACTTGGGGTGTATTTCTTTTAAAAATCAAAATAGCTAGTAGGCACTTAAGTTAAAATCGAATTGCAGAAAAAAAAAAAACCCAATTTAAATCGAATTGTTCTTATATTATATCTTCTTATTATTTTTTTCAACCGTTACACTGTACAAATATACTTTATATTACTAAATATACACAGTATATTAAGTATAAAGTGTAGGTAGACTGAAATTCACATTAAAATAATTATAAATGTATTATTGTAAGTATTCACACATCATTATATAATATTTTCACGTATATTATAGTGATAAGGCTATTTTTGCTTATCTTGTTATGGGCTTGCGCCGGTTTCTGGCAACCGTAGACAGCGTATTCGCTAATTAAATTATTTTGGAATAGTTTTTCTACAAAGTACGAACGTATAATAACATAATATTATACATTATTATAATACTTATTATTGATAATCGTGCGGTTATCGGATTACTTTTTTTCAAGGGTTTGACGCAAAGACGAATGTTAAAAATAACTACCTAGCGCACTTTTTTCGTTTTTAATTATACGATAAAAAAAAAAAAAAAGAAAAACCATTATTTATACGACTGTATTCTTCAATATTTTAAACGATCTCTAGAGCCCACGTGCGTTCATTATTATATATAATATTTAATTTACTATTATTATTATATTTTTTTTTTCGGAAACGAGTCTCGCGAGATTATCGAAATTTTAAGTATCCCGCAAGCATTTAAACCGCTTCGTGTATGATATAGCGTCGTCCTTATCTACATTATAGGTACGGAAATAGTGTACAAGAGAACGTCGTAAAAACGTAAAATAATTCCGAGATTTAATATCTTCAAGATGTGCGGCGACAAACAACAAATGATATTACACGCATCCTATATTTTTGGGTTTAGGGAGATGGGGCGGGAATGTCTCGATTGTTTCGAACGGTTGTCACTGCAAACACGGTCGGAAGGTAATTATACCTAACCGTCATCGTTAAAAACTGAAAAAAAATCCCACCCCTCCGGGGCTCATTAAACCGTGCAGAGAGAAACCCTAGGGCCGGAAACGTACGGAAATTATGTCGTTGTTGTTGTTTTTATTGTTAACACGACTCCGAGATCGGTACAGCAGACGGTCGTAAACAGTGTAATATCCTAGTCCATTGGAATGAGAAAAATTAGATTTCGGAAAAAGCGAACGAGCGCATGTTATATCCATTAGACAGGGACACGTACTATGTACCAATCTTGTAATCCGTTTCCAGATAACTAATCCGGATTGATAAATATGCTATAATCAACTTAATGAACACTAATACGGATTACAAGACGAATTTGGATTAACGAATAAATTACTCGCCAAAAACCGGATTTTGAGTTGTCTCTTACTATTGAATAGGTAGCTAATGCCTAATAGCTATTAACATTGATTATATAATATAGTATAGATCATGGTTAAATATATAGGTATGACGGCAACAAGACGTGTTTTGGTTGCGGATTGCGCATCAGTTATTCATGATTTTTCATGGAAGAGAATCTCAGCTGGCAGTGATCTTTATTATTACCGGCTTTCTGTAAACGATAATGATACATTGTGAACTTGCTCATTGTAATAATAATAATTTAGCAAAATCACCGGCCACCGCAGAATTTATTGTATAATTATTTGTCAAAAAAAAAAAAAAAAAAAAACTCGTGGGTACCGTCGTTCTGTAGTAAAATCATTTATCATTATTATTTTGAATTTTTATAACTGATAAAA
>JAIPRL010002514.1:42151-58288 GCA_025469235.1 Pemphigus obesinymphae
TCATTTATCATTATTATTTTGAATTTTGATAACTGATAAAACTGATTGATATAAAATCGCTGCCAGTGGCGGCCATGACACCTGCGTATCACAAAGTTGCGATCATACCTATATATTTAGCCATGGTGTAGATATCAAAACAAAAAATCGGATACCGTATATGTTAAAAACCACTGTTGTTAGTTTGATCGGATATCGTTGAAATCGCTAGTAGCGGGCGACGTCGCAACGGCCGGCCGCAGGTACTCGGTATTCGGTAGTCGTGCGAAATCATGAAAACAAGTTTATTCCTGTTCCAAAGTTCAAAAAAACTTTGCGATCTACCAGCCGCCCGTCAAAGTATAACAATATGAAATATTATTTGCTTCTATTCATATATTGTTATCGCCATCTATCGGGCGACTATTCTCGAGCAGCTCGTTTTATATTATGGTGAGCTATTTATACCATATACATAATAATATAATGACGGATCGGATCCGAAATCCTGATTAAATTTACAAGCCGGATTGACGGATTTAATCTGTAATCCGGACGAAACGGATTGCATCCAGAATTCGGATTGTGTATTTTAATCCGGATTACGGATCGGTCTAAGGAATGCTCAGCAGTACTATGTCTACCAGTCGAGTCACAAGACGAACCCTTCCGCGGTGGCGTCGTCTTTTTCGACGTGTCTTTCTCTCTCTCTCTCTCTCTCTATATGCATAATTATATGTTCGTATATAAGTATATACACCTATTATTATAGTTACATATTGTACGCGTATAATTACCAACCAACGATTATTAATTATCGTCGAGTGTACGTCATTATATATATATATATATATGTATATTATTACATTATATGCTTCTGTACGTACGATGCACATGGAATGTATGTGACCTCATGAAACAACAACAACAACGGTCGCTTTATTATATATTATATACACCAACCAATCCTTTTACTCGTACAATGCGCTTCATTTATTAAAAAAAAAAAAAAAAAAATGAAAATAAAAAATAATATAAATAAAGAGCATCTAAACACATAATATATATATATATATATATATATATAGGGAGAATACGGATATTATTATACGGTTGTATTAATGACGTTTGTCGAGTCAGAAGCCGAACCTTGGTTATAAAAATATTGCACACGGGCGCACCGGTTAGGTTGATATGGTCAAAGAAAACGCTTTGTTTTCGTTCGACACGACGACGACGGTGGTGGCGTCGGCATAATATAACGCACAGGGATATGTACGCGCGCGGTATCCGGACCATCGGATGATTATTATAATATTCAGGTTGCGGGCTCATTAACACACAGTGTAAGAGAAAAAGATTACCACCGATTATCTATAAAAAAAACGCGTGTTCCGAGTATCGAAAAAAAAAAAAAACCGCATAAAAACGGGTCACACTACGTCATTCACAGCCCGCAAAAAAAAAAATGTACACTTTTACCAAGATATTTTCTCAAAATAGCGAAATAAGCATTTTTTTTTTCTTTTTTACATACATATTATCTGATTGTGAGTAAAATAACCACCCAAGTATTTTCTAAATCTACTATCAGATATCGTTCATTCATTTAAAATATACTTTTTATAATAAAAACGTATAACTTTTAATCTTCAAATTTAAAAAAATCATTCTATATTATACTTACCTATATAATTATTATATTTTCCATAAGTACCTAATAATTGTTTTGTATTTTGTTTAAAAAAAAAAAACAGAACAATACTTTTTACAACTTTGTTTTTATAGAAAACTTTCGTAGTAAAATTTTTGATTAGTATTTTAGAAGTTTGAAAGCACCAAAAATTTCTTGAAAAAAATCAACTCACATTAGTTCATACATATATGTATATTATTAAATTAACCCAAAATAATTCAGTTAATAGTTAATAAAAAATTATTTCAATCCGTCAAGTTTAAAGTGAAAAATAATATAGATAAATATTAACTATTTATACTTAAACCTATCTATAACCTATTAACTCGGTTAACATACAATTTATTTCAAGATAAATCCTGATTAGAAACATTTTTTTTTATACCTAAATTTCCCTAAATTCTCCTTTTTTAAACATAAAATGAAAACCTGGGTTTAAAAGCGTTATATTTATAATGTTATAACTAAAAAAATCGATAACGTTATAGATAACGAAAAAATCAATAAAGTTTTCAAACCTTGATGAAAACATCAATAATTGTTATTATATTTCATATTATTAAAAATACTATAAGATATACTCACTACTATAAGATCTTTGCACCCAATGTACAAACAACAAGGTAAACTTAACTGGATGATTATGAAAAATGAATTGTAAAAAGTTTAGTTAATACCAATTAAAATTTAAACTTGTTAAAATGGTTCGTCAATGGATAAAATAATTATCTATATTTAATATAATTAAAATTAAATTAAAACCTATATTGGCTCATAATCACACTATTGGCAGTATGTATACCTACATAGAAACATTAAATTATCATTTTTACCTACTAGATATTTAAAAAAAATAACGAAAGTCAAAAAATTAAAACAGAAATTTAACAGAATAGATATACTGCTTACTACTATTGCTACATTAGAAGGCAATAATGGTGATGATGTTTGGAACATAGAGAAATTTTAAATATTCAAAATTAATTCTATTAAAAGAAATCTAAAGATATTATTATCGTGAAGTTAATAATAAATCACCGTAATTATAATATTTAAATTAAACTTTTAAACACTCATAAAAATAATTTGTCTAATGCGCGAATTTGACGATTTACGCACAATAAGTACCTAATTTATAAAAAAAAAACACATAATATATAATGATTGATGTTATATAGGTACTCTGCAGGTCGTTGAATTATACAAAATGTAAATTTTATGGAATAAAACCAGAAAAATAACAAATTTTCGAGCTCACGGTCATCTATATAGAGGTACTATAGTAAACAACCATGATCTAGCATAAAAATGGTCAAAATGAAAATACGTATAAAACACGCCATCAGTGTAAAACAGTCACTCAGAATCTAAATCCAATACAAGATTTTAAAATACAATCGTTAAAGACTTTCAATAAATGAAAAAAAAAAAAATTTTCCACGGTGTAATTTTGAGTTATTTTTAACGCAATATTTTACTACAATATTGTTGATTATATATATTATATGACTTCCGCCGAGAATGCTAAATAGTTTCTCAACCCCGTCCAATAACAAAAATAAAAAAAAAATATCAACATAAACGGTCGTTTTCACACGCCATTACCATTATTTTACACGATATTTTGCAACAAATATACTTTTTTCTTTTTTGAACTATATTTACATTATTGCATGCATCGATATTTTAGCTACACTCATTGCATCCGACCGTATACATATATAATACACAATATAGCTATCGGTTAGCTAGTATAATTTTATTTTTGATTCCAGATGCATATATATATAATACACGTCGAAATGCACATTGTACGGGTGTTGGCAGAGTCCTATAATAATATATTATTACAAGTTATTATAATTTTCATTATTCTTAACGATAATCCTATATGTATCGTATTATATTGTGAAATTTTGACTTTGGTCAACATCCGTGGCGAAAAATGTAATTGTTTTATATTAACTATATATTGTCGAATAAAAAATAAAATCTCGCGTAATATACCTATTCCCCCGCGCGGTCCGTGATATAATTAACACGCAAATTCTTGAAAAACATTTCGTAATAGCTTTATTTTTTTTTAATCCTAATTGTTAATTATTATACAAAAACAAAAAATAAATATCTAATATATAGTCCGTGATTTTGTCATATTGAGTTTTGGTTTAATATATATAATAATAGTATTATTACGACATTGTCGGGGCGTGTTGCCGTTGTGTTATAAAACGAGTGCGGATTTATTCGGCGGCTAAAAATACTGATTTCGTTTTTATTATTTTCTATTTTTTCTCTTCTTTTGCTCCACTGAAAATCATTCAGCGAATTCAACATATTATTATAATAACAACAACGAGGAGGACGCCCAAAAAGAATAGACCGTGTTGCCGAGAGGCAATTAAAAATAGTTGTATCTAATAATATATTATTTGCATTGCGTGTCCGAGAATACACGCATTTTACAAATAAAGGGATGTAATGAAATTCGAAAACTATAAAACGTTACATCTAATATTTTTCTGCTATTTTAAACAAATAAATATTTTTTATAAAGGATTATGTCGGAGTATGAAGTTAAAAATATGGGTATGGTTATACATATTATGAAATTCAAAAAAAGTTCAAATAAAAAAAATTTTTATAACAAAAATGCGTTTCACTAAAAAAAAAAATTATCAGCTTGTGTCATATTTGATCACGTAATTCGGTTTTAATAAGTTATAATATTCGAATAATTTTCACCATCAACCGACCTAAGTCGAAAAAGCTTTATTTTTTATAAATTTAATAAAAATATAATTTATTTATACCTCCTACTGCAAATTTATATCTTTTAAATATAAATGCGTGTAGTATTCACGGCTTACCGACCACCACCGTCATTTTATCTTGATGATTTTTAATTATACCTATGTAAAATAAATGAGTATCGCTACACAAGAGAAACGCAATTATTATTATTATTTGGAATTTCTTAAAATAGATTTCAGGATAATTTCAAGTTTTATAGTACCTATTTATTTTGACCAAATCAAATAAGCATAATCAGTTATTATATAGGTATTAGGTACCTACCGCATATTAAAGGTTGATATTAAATATTTTCAGAAATCATCAAGACTAAAGACAAAACAATTTTAAACGTTAAGATTTCTAGTGTAATATTATTATTATTGGCATTTATGTAGTGATTTCGCATAAATAATTACACGGTAACAGTAAGCCTATACGTAGTTAATAAAATATATTGTTTGAACTGATTATACATTTATAAATAGCATAAGAAAAAACTAAATGAATGTATTTTGAGCAACACTTCTGCTCGACTTTCTGGGATCTACTGAAACAATTAGCCGATACGCTGAACGTCGTTATATATATTATGTATATAAATGACTGTTGCAGCACGGCGGCATGGTACAAGTAACAAATTGCGCCGAGCTGATGAATGGAGTTTAATAAAAAATCGCCGCATTTTTTTATTTTACTTTTTTTTTTTTTTTTTTTTTACTACGCTATTTAATAATAATAAAAAAAAAAAAAAAAAAAAAAAACTAACAGAAAACACGTACATAAGCAACACGCGAAATGCATACCTCTGTATGCAAACGCCGTTTGAATAGTCTTGTAATGATCGTGTACATATAGTACCTATACTTAAATATATTATATTTATCAATATTATTATTTTTAATATATTTCATTGTAAATCATCGCGTATAAAAATGGTACTCGAAGTTTTATTTATTTTATATTTTACGCGTACAATATATAGCGTTAATATTATTTATTTATTTATTTTATCATTTGTATTATCATTATATTATATTATGTATTATATAATGTGCACTATGCAGCAGCAATGATACAGGCACGTATCATGTTAATGAGATTAAACGACGCGTCGAAAAAATCGTTTGAAACTGGGCACGCGAATTTGTACGTAAGTATACTTTTTCCTACTTTTTAATTTTTTTTTTTTTTTTTTTTTTATTACTTGTCGGCACATTTACCAAAAAGATGAGAACACCGGAAATTCGTTAACGTCGTCAATCTTTTCATGTGCGGACCTGCTAAACGGTTTCGGTCAGTTTCAGATTATAATAAACTCGGTTCATAAAAAACTTCATAGACCAAAAAAACCGAATAAAAAAAACTTTTTTTTTTCAATTCATAGTTTTCTGTCAAACAATGTATAGTTTTCTCATGAATCGGGGTATAAGTCAGATAAATGGAAGGGGGGCGCAATCATTTTGAAATATTTAGGCGGAAAAATTGCAAAATGGTCGAATATAAAAACGTTAAATAGGTAATTTAAATCGATTACAATTTGTAAATAAATGCATATATTATGTAATTATCGATTCAGACAAACGGCGACAGGTATATGATAATTAATAATAATAAATATTATTTTTTATATTAATACCTCTAGTCTTTGATATTTTAATGTCTGTTTCAAGTTTTCCCGGATATGTAACTAGTAGAAAGTGGATATATATATATTTTTAAAAACATCCTGAAATAATTGAAATTTATTACCTAAATTTGACAAATAACTACAGATAGATACGTCGACAACTTCGTGAACACAACAATATACACAAGATATTTTTTTGAGGGCGCCATAGATGTCAGTAAAATAATTACTTATATTTTGTTTCACGAATCTGTATGAAAATAATCGAGCAATAAATCTATTATGAAAGTGCATTCAATAAACGTATAATTATTACATGATATTTTCCTCTTAAAAACAGATTGAATATGTGCCTCACTATATTCACTAGTATATCTAACTATAGTAGCTACTTCTAACACAAATACCAAAATATTTATTCAAAAGGCTTACTGACAGTATAAACTTTAGTTATATCTGTGACGTATACGTACCATAAAATATTGGTTAATGCGAAAATATATATTATATATCTATTACACATTATTCCGTCCGTTTTTAAAAGTAATGTAAATAATTTTTCTCAAGATTCGTAAAATAAAATTGAGTGCCTATATGTACTAAAATAACAAATTTTGGCTAAAAACTACACAATATGTGGGAAGACCCTACTAAGAATTAAGACCATGGAGGCCGCGTTGGTTTATTTACGCCACTGATTTATACATAGGGTTTATTAAAAATATATTTAAAAATTAAAGTTATAAGTAAGTATACGATTCTAAAAAAATTAAACTTCTCTGTTAAAAATAATTATACTTTTATATCAAATATTACCGATGAAGATGATATAACATAGTTATTGAAATACATATAGGTACAGTTAAAAGTGTCATATTTTTGTGATTATAAGTTTATAATATGAATTATACCTATATTATAATTATATGTACCTACCTATATTTTAATATATAAATTAACTCAGTATTAATTAATTTATTAATAAATTTATAAAATCGACAAGCTTAACCTAAAGATAGTTTTATAATTTACAGGTTTCTAAGCATAGATTTAGTCACCTTATATCCATCCATCAGCAAGTTCTATCGATTTGTTGTAGTTATTAGAGAAATGGTTGATTTGATAATTAACCACCCTTTATATACTCGTACTAAGAGAACAGAAACCGGGAAATGTATAAATACCCGAAGAGATTCGTCGACAAAAATTGCGAAAAACAACAAATTAATTGTTAGTCTGTTTAAATCGTCTATAATTTCGACTAAATATGAATTTTATAGTTAGATATTTTTTTTTAATAAATTCGAATAATATATTATAAAAATTAAATAAGTGCAAAAGAATTATAAATTATTTGAATGTTCACGGTAATGTTTTACTTATTATTATATTTCAATATAATATTTGTATTCAAATTCAATGGAATAATTTTAATACCTACCTACATAAAAATATATTGAAACATTTTTTTTTTGCAGTTCAAAGCTATGGTTATTGATTTAAAAATTAAAATCTAATGTTATAGGGAAGCTCGGGGGGAAGCTATACTAACAAATTTTCGTAATTCAAATGATATTAAGTCTATAAAAAACGTTGAGACTTAAATTATACACTAGTTAAAAGATAAAAACTTTTTCAATGTTTTGTTGGAATTAGATTTTCAAAATAATGTTTTATATTTTATACAACTCAATATATAACAAATATAACTTTTTGCTATACCTAAATATATATATTTTTATTTGTTAATACGACATTTAAAAATCAGCTTCTAACAAAACATAGTTTAATTTCTCGTCTTTCGAACGGTGGTATAATTTTGTTTCTACGTTCTTTTAAAGTTACATTTACAAGTGCATAAACATATTTTTTTAGGTAATAAATATCGGGGTTAAAAATCAAAAAAAAAACGGTAGGTAGGTACTGACACAGGTCTATTTTTAAATTAAGTAGGTAGGTGTACATACTTAATTTACTTAAACGGATTAAACACACGAGTATTATTATAGTATATATATACGAACAAAATAAAAAATATAATATTATAAACAATTCCTAATTAAAATATATTTTAATATTTTTCATTTTCATATATCTTAAAATGTCATAAAAATTGCCTAAATAAAACCCATTAAAATCGGGCATGTGTCGTCCTCTTACTATTATATAATTTGATATTTTTGAACACTGGCGAATGAAGTATAGGTAGGTAATTTAATTTAATTTAAAAATATATTTTATATAAAAACAACAACATAATATAGAAACGAGTTTCAAATGAATTGAGATTTAAAGAATAAATTAATAATAAAATAAATCTGCGTTCAACCACAATAATGAATAATAAATATATTTTATGAAATAAACAATACAGAATATATTAACAATTATGAAGAAATACATGTTATATTGTATTGGTGGTTTAAACTGTGTGACAGTTTTTTAACCCCGGTCGGCCATTTTTAATTATTTTTATATAGTTGTAACACTTGTTGTCACGCATACAATGACCATTTCACACACAAAAATAATTCCGATAAAATATCATAGATTACACGTTGTGGATTGTAACGACTAACAAGTCGATAAAACTTAATAATTAACCTTCAATCTTGCATTTTTTCTTCACTGAATGTCCAAGTAACAATTCGTTTTAATAAGAGAATCGAATTTTTTTAAACATAAACGGTTTTTTTTTTCTTAGGTAGATACTATACGAATTGAAATATATCTATAAAAGACCGAGGATATCAAAAAATAAATAAATTAATGATAGGCTATATAGATATAGATTAAAAATACCTAGGTATTATAATGAACGAAATGAACGATATGTATGGAATACAGTATATAACATACAGTTCGTTCAACGAACTGGTTCATTTAATTGAATAAGGATGAACGATGAAGCAAGACTCGATAGCGCCCTTGGCAAAGAACCGAATCTCCGCCCCTAAATTGGTAATAAGGAAAAAAAGTCATCAATTTTTTGGAGTTGCGCCCCCATTCCTTAAAAATCTAGTTAACAATCAAAAAAAGAAAGTCGTCCACTTACTTTTGCAAGATTTTGCCCGTCAAATTTTCGACCCCCAATCTTAGAAATTTAGGGATAGATATTACCGAGAGTTAAAACCATTATGATAAACAGTGTACACAATTTTGATAATCATTGATATTCACTGATAATCTCTGATAATCACTGATAAATAAAACTTCTTTATTAGGTACCAAAGTATCAAAATTACATTAATTTTTTAGTTATTTTATACTAATTAAACTAATATAGGTACTATTAAGATAACAATAACATTTGAGACTGAATTCAAATAATTTGTAAAATACTGTAAAAGTATTTTAAGATACATTTTTTACACAATGATAATAATTTTTTATTTGAAGAATAAATTATTTAAATACCTATACCTATTTATTAAATATTATAAATTAGATTAAAATATCATCCGAGAAATTATCTAAATATATTATTTTATTAATTTCATCACTTTTTTTTTTTTTTTTAGAGCATGATTAAAAATGCCATTATGTTATTTATTTACCATTTGTTTATAAAGTCAATAAAAAGTCTATTGAAATTTTATTTTAAACTACGTTTGAAGTTTTTACCTTAAACAATTCCTTTAAACATCATAGGTTGTCTATCTATTAAATAGGTGTAAATATGTAATGTGTTAAATATAATAATATCTACCTACCTATTAATTGATTAGGTAATCCTTTTATTTTAAGAACATTTTTTAAATGTAATCCAAATACATAGATATTTATGTTCTAAAGTTTTAATAAATTGTATTTAAAGGCACTTTACTTTTCTTCAAAGATATACGAATACGAATAGGTACTAGAAACTGAAATTTTTTAACATTAAAATAACTATATTACAGATATTATAATAATATAGAAAAATAAAATATAGTTAAAAACAATTTTTTTTTAACTATTTGGTATAAATTTGATTAAAAGTACTTGCAATTTTAATATAATATTTCAAAAGTTATCTAAAAAAACGGCAATTGACAATTGTGTACCTACAATATTATTAATTATTATGCATTTTTTGATAACTTAACTATAATTGATAATCATATAGTAATCTCACGATAATCATCGGTAATAACTGATAACAATCAGTAATGTGGCGTACAAAATTTATATCAGTGGTTTACCCGTCGGATATTACCGAATTTCGGATTTTTCCGCCCTCATTCCCGTTGCGCCCTTGGTCCTTAGCTCTCGCTACGGTTCTGGTAGTGAATTTTACCACGAAAATCCCGTATATATTATAATCCATTCATAATAATAATACGGACATAACGGAAAAACAGATACCTACGATTTATTTTTAAACGCGGTTTTTTTTTTTTTTTAAAACTTGAAAGTCACGCGTGATCGTGTATACATATACACTATATATTATTATTATTATTATTATTATTATTATTATAAAACACTACGGCCTGCCGATCCTTACGGGTGACGCGGCCGTGTCATAATATTATAATATACGAGATACGCGGTCATCTCGCGACCGGAGGGGAAGGAATAAACATCAAAGACCCGCCGACGATGTAGTGTAAAAATCGCGCAACACCTCTGTAAACGTCATTCGGTCGCGCCGTAAGGGTCCATTTGACACCGAGCGCAATGTGCAATGAAGCCGGGAATATTATGCGATATAATAATCATTATTAATATTTCTGAATAGCGAATAGACCGAAATATATGTACGTCACACGTGAGATTATAAAATATTTTATAGATATAATATACAAACATCGTATGCGACATCAAAGCGAACGGAGTTAATGAATGGGCGGAAAACGGATTAAACGCGCGAGCATTACAGTACGGTATATATACCAACAAAATATAATATTATAAACAATTATCGTCGTTTTATCATTATCATTATCATTATTATCATTATCATTATTATTATTATTATTATTATTATTATTATTATTATTATTATATTTAGAAATAATTACATGCGATATGGCGATCGATCGGCCGGCTGCATTATTATCTACTAGATATACGAATACAACACAACGTGTATGCGAAAAAGTATTTATTTATTTTTTGATAATAATAATATTATTATAAATATGAGGAGTGCGTGTTAACGGAAACGATAAAATTAACGTATATAATACAATTTATACGATAAATGTCCATTATATTTTTCTGGGCGTACGGACGAAAAACGGATACAATACAATCGTTATAATATAATATATATATTTTGTAAAGAAGAAAAAAAAAAACGCTAATAAATCGTTAATTTATTATCTATACACACATTGAATAAACGGTTTGATTGTGTCTGTACATAATGTATATATTTATACGTACACTTATGGACACCTATTATTATTTATTACAATAAAATTATATATATATATATATTATATACCTAGGTAATTTTTTCTATTCATAGTATTTATTTTTTGTTCACGGGTATTTAAATACGCCCGTAATTATAAATAATTAAATTAATTAAAATTCTAGATAATTGCAGTTTAACAATATAAGAAACATGAGTATTATAATATTATTCGTAATATCGTTTCGTAACTATACGCATTGTTAATAGTATATAATATAATATGTAAACGACAAATCCATATCGAATGGAATATTGTTCCATATTCGACACTAATAATAATATACATTATATTATCCTGTTATATAATATAAAATATCACGAAAGACAAATACATATAAATGGACGATTTTGATTAATTTGTAGGAAAAAAATAAAAAATAAAATAAGAAAATTCGGCA
The DNA here is from genome assembly GCA_025469235.1 of Pemphigus obesinymphae. Taxonomy (NCBI): domain Eukaryota; kingdom Metazoa; phylum Arthropoda; class Insecta; order Hemiptera; family Aphididae; genus Pemphigus; species Pemphigus obesinymphae. Next base: position 54,055 of record JAIPRL010002514.1, read on the forward strand.
CGATTGGCGAAACCCGAGGGTTTACCTTAGTAGTCCAACGTAATCAAATAACAACAATTATTATTATTACGTTAATGTAACGACGAATGATGACGATATCCATTATAATTTATAATTAATCGCAATTATTATATTATAATACGATATTATCCGAAAGCAATTTGGCCCGACAATATAAGATCGTCGTGTCGTAGTCGTCGGTCGTCGGGTCGGACGATTTTGATTTCCGAAAAAGGCGGTCTATTACGGGGATGCAATAGTGTAATACAGATCGTATGTGCGCGATTTTAAAATTTTTTTTCTTACAAAAATATCACAAAACGTACCTAAGCGTAGTAGTCGATCCAAAATTGACGGACTTACCGGAATAACTGTCGTGAACGGAACAGACGACACCGGCCGGCAATGCCATTTGGAGGGTTAATATCCAATACTCGAAAAGAAGTTCAACAGACGGTCGTCATAACACCATATAAACGAATATTATTATTATAAAAAACACGGCCGAGGGTTGGGCAGGGAAAATCGAAAAAATAATTTTAGCGCGAAAATCGGTCGGAAGAAGAAACCCCGACGTCGGCGACCGGTAGTGAGAGACGCAAAAGCGATGAAACGTGTGCGTGAATTTCGCGAGCGGACGGGCGAGCGAGTGTCCGTATACAACACGCGCGCATACACACCGTAAACGCGCGACGTACACTGACTGACTGACTGACACTGCGTGCGTACGGCCGGCCGCTGCTTGCCGGCCCCGCGGCACAATCGTTGTCGTCACCGCCGCCGCCGCCGCCGTCTTCGTCGTCGTCGTCGACCGTCGGAGGGCGGTGGACACGGGTGCGCTGCCGTTGCTGCCACCGCGCGCCGTCCGCGTTGCCGCCGTTTCGCCGCCACCGTCGTCGCAGTCGTCGGCGGTGGTGCCGGGCGCCGCCGTGCGTCGGTGGTGGCGATTTCGTTTGTATATACGTTCGCCGCCGCCCCCGCCACCGCCGGGCGACGACGGTGTGTCGCACGCCCGCGTGTACGCGTACGTGCGTGTGCGTGTGTGCGTGCGCGCGGCGTGGAGGGGTGGCCCACACCTTTTGTCTCGGGCGAATCAAAAGGTTGGAAAACAAAGAACCGCCGCCGAGACGGTCCGCAGGCATGCGCCCCGGCCATTGTTACGGGCCGCCGCCGACGACGGCGACGGTCCGGCCCGGCCACCTCCTACTACCGCCGCTCATACAGCCGCTGACGCCGCCGCCGCCGCCGCTCGCTCGCTCCTACTACATTACATGCACGCGGCCGCCGCCGTCCACTTTATGCCCAATAACACCCTACCTCCACACATTCTTCGCTCCGTATTTCACTCCAGGGTCGTAGCCTTATTATTGTTGTTGTAGGTGTGTCTGTGCAGCGTGCACTGGTATCGCCACCCTAACCGTAAATTTAGGGCACATCTAAATTCGACGTCTTCAAATAATATACACGTACTAGGTAGGTACCTATGAAAAGTGGGTTTGTTTTTTCGTTTTTCTTTTCTTTTTTTTTTTACTTTTTTACATCATAACGAAAACATTTTCCCGTAAACTGATCCCTGCAAACTGAAATGAAAAATACTTAAACTCGGTCACCCATCTAAATTCCAATGTATTCATTTTATTTTTGCTCGTAGAGATTGTATAGTCACCAGTTATAGATAAAAAAAAAAAGAATATGATTTCGAGACTTACTCCGATAAATCGAATTCATTCAAAGCATTCCATATGGCTTTCAAATCACTAACAAATTACACGATTATTAAATACTATAATATTTATATCCGTAAAATATCTAGTAGATAGTATATACCACTATATTATTATTTTTGTATTTATATAATATATTTTAATACTAAATATTTAGAAAGAACTAAAAATGTATATAAACCATGCATCAACTACAGTTTATATTTTAGTTTACATTAAAACACGTTTTCGCTGTCCAAGTTCACCTTCTATCTTAGTTATCGTAAATTCAAAATTTATATAGGATTTGATAGATGAGAATATTTTCTATAAACGAATATAATTGAAATAATTTTTGCAAATTTAAAAATTTGATGGTTTTCAATCACAAATTTTAGATGTTTGAATAAACTTATACTTATGAAAAATTAAACTTAACTCTAAGCTTGGTCTTAGTATAAGTTCTCATCTTTCATTCAGTGTAATTATTTTTCTTTTATGATAATTTTTGATCAAACTGAGATCAGAAAGCCATAAGTAGTTTTTGAACAAATATTGTGATTGCAATAACAATACAATTTTGAGGTTGATTTTTTAAATATTAAATTTTCATTATTGAAAAACTTCTTAACCTACTGGGTATTTCATGTCTCGGCAAATATGAAAAAATTAGAGGCATTAAAATGAATACATGTTTTCGGAAAAAAAAAAAAAAATTAAAAATTATAATAAATTGAAGACTCAATCCCACAAAAATATTTACTTTATTTTTGGTAAATACATATTTCTGTAACAAAGTTACCAACGTCAGTACACAATAACGAATGGCCATTTATTTACCAAAATGAAGTAAATATTTTTGTGGAATTGAGTCTTCAATTTATTATTAGAAAAATTTACAAGTACTCAAATTATAAAAATTAAAATTATTAGACTTTTCTTTTTACAAAGAACGGTAGTTTTTAAAAATTATTTTTCTTATAAAATTGTACACACCACTTATTCTTTTTCGGAAAATCCCCATTTCCCCCCGTATTTTTGTCCGAAAAATACTTTTTGAGGGACATTTTAAACTCTGTGTTTTATAATGGTGTGTTTTTTTATGTCTATACTAGATACCTGTGCCGGACTATATATATTTACATATTTTCGAGTAGAATAAGTCGAGCAAGAGTTTTGGTGTACAAAGCTTTTTGACAGAAAATTGGTTTTAGTTGGTAGTTTTTCGATTTTCCCTGTAGTTCTCTTCTGTTTTTTTTTTTTTTAAATACGGATACATTTTTATTTTACCGAAATTTGCTCAGAATCATTTTTTAAAAAAACAATAATTTATCTTTGCTATCAAATTTAAAATAATAATAATACATCCCGTTCGAAAATTCAGGAGACGATGGACAAATTCTACCATCTGTACATGGACGACTTTTCTTTTTAAATTTTGATTTCCATTATATATGGTTATTTCTCAAATTCCTTTTGATATTTAGCCGATTGGAGATTTAGAATAAAGAATATAACGTCAATATATGGATTGTTCCTATATTGTCTTTCTTTAAAAAAAAAAAAAAAAAATAAATAAATCATATATTCAGTTAAATATGGACACTGCTGTGAAATCCTAATAATATTTTAATTTTAAAATAGTATAAACCTTTTGATAAAATATTATGACAAAAAATGTAAACGTTCTTATACGTTTGATGAATATTCCTCAAGATATAATATATCACATGTAGGCACCTACATAGCATATACGTATATAAAAGGTATATATATACTTACCTAAAGAGATGATTTTTAATAGTATACAAAAACGATGACTTTGAGCGTAGTCGTAGAGGAGAATTGGGGAAGCGGAAGGTTGTTAAAAAAATACCTCTCTCCGTCAATGGAAAGTCCCAAGTTACGCCTATCTTTATATCATTACATTTAATCATATCCTTTTTGATATATATTAGTCATTCTACAACAGAACTATATTATGTACGTCTACACCGATCTCCATACTTATACGTCCGTGCGGTCTGTATAAAGTACACTTGAACTTTTTAAAAAAAACGTCCTCCGTTTTTGTTGTTATACATTATCATACTGTCAGAATATACACGGTATACGGTATACGGTATACTATGTGTGTGTGTGTGTGTGTGTGTATATAGTGTACAGATAGTGTGACCACTCCTATAAAATACGATCGTACTTTCTATCACAAACTCAATATTCTTATCGTACATCTAAAACATGTCACTATAATACGTGTAGTGGCAGTCTTTGGACGTTTACAATTTGCATATAACGCACCTATTTACAAACAACAACATTGCTGTTGTTGTTCTACGACCAATCAACCGTTTTTCTATATACCTGTAAGTATAGTATACCTACTCATTAATATAATAATATACGTAGTACTTTCTATCGAACGCGTACACGTGTGTTTAATCGAATTCTCGATGCGGGGGGGGGGGGGGGGGGGGGGGGGGGGGGGGGGGGGGGGGGGGGGGGGGGGGGGGGGGGGGGGGGGGGGGGGG